>JAIPRN010000465.1:0-83638 GCA_025469175.1 Geopemphigus sp. TES_GeoC_2020 | reverse complement strand
AAATAACAAACGCAATAATTGTAAACAAACTAAAAAAAAGTAGGAAAAAATCGATAAAATATAAAGAAATTAGATTGATAAAGATAATAAATAAATGGGAAGTATGCAAATAAATTCATATAATAAATAATTTAAAAGAAAAGCGTGTACAACACCCGAGCGATGAACGTCTGGTGCTATAAGACTTAAGTCAGATCAGCCAGTAACGTTCACATCACTCGGATAGGTTGTCAGTGGTCGGGTGAGTTTTTACACTCGCCGTGGACCACTACAACAGACCGTTGCCGTTCTTAGACGTTTTCCGATCCAACGCCAAAACCGAGAGAAAATCGTCGGTCCACTTGTAGACACGGTATCCGTCTCTTTAGCTTTATTTATAAGTTCTCTCTCCTTATCTACTTCTTTCATTTCTTTTATTTCATTAGCTACCTCCTTAGCCTGTCTCTCTAATTCCGCTGTCTCATATCTTTCGATCATCTCATCCCATAACATCCAATCCGACAGTTTATTGTCTATTACTGAAGAATCATTTTTCGAACTTTTCACGTCTCTATCAATTGTGGATACTTTTTCGACAGATTGTTCGTCGTTAATTTCTATTTTTTCATCCAAATCTATCACTTTATTATCAATTTCTTCATCTGTATACGTTTCTGTCGTTTCTGCCTTGTTATCCTTCTTATTTACCTCCTTATTTACGCATATGTCTTTTTTCGAAATGTCTTACCCACACCACTTTTTAAACATCAGTACGATTTCGCTTTCACACTTTTCCTCACATATATTTTCGTCCAGTCCTTTCACAGCTACCTCGAAAAATCCTACCCTGTATCAAATTTCTTTAGAGCTTGAGTAATAAAATATAATAACCCTCTAGTTTATTATGTCTGCTATTTCACGGACTTGGTCATGCACAGTTGTGTCTCTGTACTTCCCGAAATATTTTAATAATTCAGGTTTTTTATCATTAATTTCGACTGATGATGTGCTTGTAGAGGCAACGGCTACCGCCATTTCTATATATTTTGCTCATTTTACAAAAGATCGGGTATATGAAAAATGTATATCGAAAGAACGTCAACGGTCGGTTGTTCGATATTGAGTAAGAAAATTAAACTTAAGAATTTTTAAAATTTACAACGAAATGTGATTAACGAGTGTGTCGCTAAAAATTTTCGAATAATCAACAGGCCACAAATTTAAGGAATATTTTAATATAATTAGAAATAGTAAATATTGGGTGGGAAGTTATCGTCAATTCGTGTAAATATAACGCGGTGTAAACAGAACAATATAACGAATTCGATTTAAGATCATATTGAATGCATTTCGAATTTCGTCGCCAATCCATTAGTATTTGGTGTACCCATCAATTACAGACGCAATTATGATGATTCGATAACTGCAAAAAAACGGGTTAGTAAACAAACTTAAACCATAGTTAGGAAGATCGATTAACGACGAGATCGAAAATTAACATTAGTTTTACGTTCAAAAAAGCTTTTAAAAAGAAAAACGAACTTTACGTTTAATTGACGTCCCTTTCCTCCTCTTCACCATCACCGGTCTTTCCGTTATAATATATATTGCGCACGCGACGCGTTTAATTAGGTACACCTAACGCTCAAAGACGGCGGACTTTCGGTTGTGTATACGCCCAGTAAAACTATTTTGCGAAAAGAATAATACGGCGACGTTGGTATTCCCCCCAGGCCATCTAGATTACATTTAAACATTAAAACTTGCGCAGGTCTCTTTCACTCTCTCTCTCTATATATATATATGTACATATTCAAAAAATCTGTTCATGTTATATACCTAAAATAGGAGCGTTCTTAAGTTATAGTTAATAGATAAGGGTACGTGGAAATCGCTACACACATGATTTTAAGCGTAACTTTACCGAAGGATTCGTATTCGGAAAAAAACCATGTCGACGGAATTTGTTTAATAAACCCCGGAAAACGAAAACGATGCGTGTCAATTTCAACTTAAGCAGAAAAGAAAACTGAAACACGTAAACACCTGGTAACGTATACAGGCTCGAAAGAACGCGAGAGTCCAGTTTCTAGTGTTCCCAAAATACCTAACGATTTATTCCAACCGTCGAAATATAATTATTTTGTCGATCGGCGTTTCATTAAGATATTGAAGCGACGAATCGGATACGTTTTCGTGAACAATATATGATATATTTGACTCACGTTCGAGTATTTCTCGTTCGAATAGATTGTCCGGTGAATTATTTCCAAACTCGCGATGTCGCGCCGCTCGCGTGTATTCGTTCGGTATGCTCGGGTCGTTTACTTAGCGCGCGAGGTAATTAACCGGCTTGTCCGATTAGACACCCGTTGGAACAAAACCGCGACGATCTAATGGACGAACACGACCGGACATCGCTCAAACGCGACCGAGGGAGTTGTTCACCAAACGCGTACTATTCGTTTCGAAGTGCACGCTCGCGTCAATTTCGAAACGCCGATTTCACATTACGGATTTCACGCGTACTCACTTAATTGTAACGGCTACGGTTCGCTCTGCGTGGCGCGTAATCTGCTGATCCGGTGCGCGACAGTACCGGAGCCAAAAACAGGAAAAGATTCCAAAGTGCTGGTACGACAAATGGGTTGGACGACAATATCGGCTACGGTGATGAGAACGGAAAATTCGTAACGTGATATTTTAATTATTCGCGTCGCGTTCCTCGAACATTCGTAATTTGTTTACGATGACACGGAGAGTATCCACTAACATTTTGTCCAGTCGGCAAGTCCACTTGACCGTTGCTGTATAACGTAAATATTGCAGTATAATTTAAGTTGCGTAACTACGCCGTTGCAAGTGTCACTGTTCTCTTGTATAGCTTGACACGAATTATTCATGAAATTCGAAAAACAGGAGCCGGGGTCGACCGTTCACAAATTGAATTTTAGTTAATTCTTCAAAGTTTATAAGTTCCCGATTAAAGCGTTAAAGACTCTTTGGCTCATGCGAAATAAAAAGCTACACAGTGACACGAGATTACCTCGCATTTCACGAGTTGAATAAGAGAGCGATAAAGTCTAAGTGAGAAATAGATTTATTTATTTACTAATTTGACGGGCAATGCCTTTTTTACGTGAAAAATACAAAAACAATATACAATTCATAACCTAACCTATACATTCTTTAACATTTATCACAAACATACATAAATAATCAAACTAAATACTAAATGAAGGATCGGCATTGGCGCTCGACATTAGTCTTCTTAAAGGCTCATTAGCCATATAATTGGTGGTGGTATTAGGAACATAGAAAGGTTGGGTATTACCATTTATTTGGTAATGATACGCCAAAAAGGTCACTCAGCAGTCCGATAGGCGGCAAGTCTTACGTGATGTTGTTTTGTCGCGCCAACACAGTGGTAGAAAAACAAGGACTGCGTGATGTCGCTTCCACGGGAGCGGAATATTGAGATTGTTTTCTTTAAACAGAAGTTGTAAGGGTGGTACGTGATAGGGTATTATCCAGTCATCACTTACCATATATATATATACACATAAATTATCTTTGTTATAAATCGTCAGAGGGAATTGGTTCCGTCATCCTTCTTCCCTCCACCCATTAAGTAATATTGTTTTTATTGTTCATTTTGATATAACAATAAAAGATAGTGGACTCATTGCCTGAAGTACAGTGCGTAGGCATTCCAGGCAGTGGGGGTATATAGCCAGTATTCACGCCACAATATATCGGTGGTGCAAAGTTCACGATAACAAGTCCGACCGGCGATTATTATAGATAAAAATAATATATGCAGTAAAGTCCGACCGCAACTATCGGTGCCGTGGTAGTCGATCGGCATTCTGCCTGAAAGTCAATCGTTGTGTGTGGCTCCAGACATATAGGAGAAAACGTTGTGTGTTCTTGGTGTCTGTTGCGCTGGTGAAGTTGATCACAAACATTGTACTTGTTAGTGATTTGTGTAGCTCGTGAATTATTGTCGTTGCGGTATAATGTGTTTCTATGTACTTCCGCGTTATTACGTCGACTAAGTCAACGATTTTATGTATATATTTATGTGCAGGTCGTTTCTGTTCTGTTTTAGTTATCTATCTCTATATATATATATATATATACGCTATTCCAAGTTGTTAGTTGTTTATTAATATCATATTATGGGCACGTGACTATTTTATATTAATATTTATTATTTATAGTGATATACATTGGTATATCAAACTTTATTATTCGCCCTTCGTCCCATCCACAAAAATTAGTAAGCCAGTGGACGTTTAAACAGCCGGTTTATATAAATAAAAGGTTAGGTATCTTAAACAATTAAAGATATGAGTAAAAATAATTAGCTGTCGGGTTGATTACGAGTTATGTTAACTAAGTCTGGTTTTAATTTCGTTTTAATAAAACACCGGATTTGAAATAACAGGTAGCTTTTCATTATTGCGTTGGTTGCGTTGATATTTTTTAAATTCGTAAGCGTCGTAGTTCTGTACAATAAGAGTGTTTCGTTGCCGTGGAAAGGCTTTACATTTAAACAAGTGAGAACTGATTATATAACCAACGAGAATTCCGTAGTAACTATTTTCAAAAGATTATTATTAAATCATAGGTATTTGTGAACAAATCTAAAAGTATAATATGGTATTGAAACCGCTAGTATAACGAGCGATCGGTGAGCTCAATAGAATGTCGCCATGTGTTCTGTGGAATGTGTGATAGAGCACATAAGGTATGTGTTTATCTATGGGGCTCGTCATTCGGACATTATTTTGAAACCTAATTAAAAAATAAACGAATTATGCGTATTTTCAATAAAATAAAACCGTTAAATAAAAATGAAATGAAATTGTCGTTAGTCTTCTTTTATGGTTTACCTTAAATTTACTTTGGAAGAGTCTATTTTATTATAAAACGAAATTTCATTAAATGAAAACGTAATTATTATTATTAATAATATAATAACGTAATATCAATAATATGTTAGGTACATGTGCATAATAAACGAAAAACAAATTTCGCTCTACTTGATTATTTCGATCACGAATCAGCAATGGACTACCAATTTTATTGGCTATTCACTTTTGTACCTTAACCATAATCCACAATTTTGATTATCTACTACAGTTCCAATTTATTATTCTATTTCGGATAATATAATATTCAATACGTCGCTTCGTCTTTTTATTCAGAAAAATATTCGCCGGATCTGGAAAATCAACCTTTGCTTATTATTAACTATAAAAGTTTAAAAGAATCCTGTAGGAATTTTTCACCACCAAAGTGGGCTAAAAACTCACAAATGACAATATACCATCGTAACGAATTAGGGGTGCGCGTAAAAACGTTATTACGCACGAAAAACTTTCTCTACGGGTCGGAGACAAACGTTGATGGTTTGCTTAGCCAGATACGTTGGTGGATTATACACAATTTAAACTAGTAAATAACCGTTTCTACGATTTCGTGTGGATGTGTATATATAATAACAAAATACAAATGTAATTTAACGAACAAATATAACGACTGACTAAAAATAATTAGCAAAAACCGAATATAATAATGGAAAACGTAACGTAAATAACTACATATGGCTAACACTTAACACCAGCTACTAACTTAATTTATATAAAAATTAATTCCGACACACACGAGCGCGCGCGAATATATAACGGTAAATAAAAATATTTAGTAATACACGTTTGATCGCTAAAATGTTAATAACTAATCTATAAATATATATTAATTACAATAAAAAACATCGAACCAATTGGTTGACGTTATATAGATGCACGATGAACACATTATTATTCACTTGTGATAATAACATAGTGTAGACCTAATTTGTTTAAGTAACCTATTTTGTATTAATAACACATTATGTTCAGTCGTGCTACTCGTAACAACGAATTAAAATTAATTAAAAAAAACCAATTGTCGAAAATTATGAAAATACATTGTAACGTTATTAAACCAATATTATTTGTAGATAAAAACTATGTATTTTTGTTCATTTCGTAACGTTGTTTACAAATGATGAAACGGCGTTTTATTTTATTATTTTAAATTGTTTAAATTATGTTATTGTATATGGAAAACAAATTAATTTAGTAAACGTATAAGTTGAAATGAAGTTGTAAAATGTTTTGAATTTCATTAAAATTAAACGGCCTTTTGTAAAATAACCTATGAAAAAGTACCGTTATAAAACGTATTATTTTTATTTGTTCACCAATCAACAAAACAGTAAGTATTCGACATTCGTTATTTATTGCAATTTAACACTGACAATACTATAAAATAAATGTCAAGTACATAATCGTATATTTCTTTTTACGAGTTTTCGTTTATTGTTTCGTGTTATTTTCACAAAAATAAAATATAAATATCAAAACACACCGTGACAAATAGCTATAAAAACAAACTTATAATGACATTGAATATACCGTAAAAATTATACGTAAATGTGTGCCTTAAAACAGTAGGTAATATATTATATTCAAAATATAAACAAATATTCTACTGAAAAATAATTTAATAGCTAAATATGTTTGTTCCAGTTAGGTATATAAAACGACGATCATATCTAAATATGTATTCGGATGTCAATAAATAAAATGAAAAATGTACATGTAAATTGTAGATAAAATTTATTTACCTATCAAATTAATCGTTGATACAAAAATGTACGCGAGTTGTTTAAGTTTGTTGTATATTTTCCATTAATAATATTCTTGTTGGAAGAAAGGAAATTATTCGAAATTGTAGAAAAAATTATTATTTATTAACAATCTCTTAATTTATATATTTATTATAATACAAGAGTAAATCGTAAAGTATTTAGAGTCCGTATTATAGAAGGATTTAAAGGGGATATGAGACAAATAATCAAGTGTGAATGAATGAAGCGAACGTTTAATATGATAAGAGAATTTCAATTAAGTTAACAGCTAGATTTTTATAAGATAGTAGTGAATCAATAAAAATGCTTTATAGATCGGAATGTTGAAAGGTAGACAAAAAATTAGAATAAAAGGCTAGTGTTGCGATAAGAAGATCAAAATGGTTAAATAGAGTAACTAAAAAAGATAAAGTAAACAATGTATATATATATAAGTATACGTAAGATTTAGTATAGGAAAGTCTCAAATAGCTTATAGAATACGTGAAAGTAGACTAAGATATTTAAGGTATATTTTAAGGAGAGGTAGTGAGAAGAAAAACAAATTGTGCTGAAAGGTGAACGGGAAGAGGAAGGCCAATAAAAAAATTGGCCTTCTTTTTGGTGGTATGATGTAATACAGAGGGCTATAAGGGAAATTCGTGTGCATGAATAAAAACTGCGAAGAATCCAATGATGTTGATAAAAGAGAGTATATGGGGAAATTGGTACAGATACGCCGTTTATTTATCAAATAAGAGTGGTTTGTCGTTTCGGAATATTTTACGTATAAATTTATCGTGTAAGTAAGTGTAAGTAACGAATACGAATATTTGTATGTTCGTTGTCGTTTTCATTAGCTTAATAGAAAAGGTTGCAAGCAAATTGTTGTTTGTGGCGTAATAGGCTACTAGCGGCGCGAGTGTGGAATCTGTCCAATTCTCTAACGACGTGTATAGAGCGGCAATTTAGTAGAACGCGGCACTGGTCACGTTGATTGCGTTTTCAACGTGTGCCCGGCACATATTGTTAATATAATTAATTACCGAAGTCGCGGATATATTACGGTTATACATAATTATACACTATTCGTACTTAATCGTGTCCCGTTACGTATAGTCGCGACGATGCCGTTAGATCATTATATCGAACGATACCATTTCACGAGATATATTTCAACGTTTCGATTTACGTAGAATTTGTTATTAATTTATTTGGCCAATTATTATTTATTTTTTATTTTATCAAAATAAGCGTGTACCGAATTTAATCGTGAGTTTATTATCGATTAAACAACTCTGAAATCGTTATTTCGTACGAATAAATCGACGTCTGTGATTCAATTTCGTTAATTTTGCGTCGACACTAGACGTATTCATTTTGTCGAATATCGATGGAATAAAATTTACTCGAGTAAAATGATTAACCAAGGTTAATATTAAAATGCCGGAATTAAACTTAAATAATTGAGAATACTACATATTTTAATATACCGCCAATGTTGTGATTGTTCTCCAATCGGATATTTGAAAAACGTTATTGAACATAGGAACGTTTATAAAACTGTCGTTCTTTTTCACATACATTACACATACGTTGTATATTAAAGAAAATAAAATTGCTATTCGTAAGTAAATAATTCATGTTCCATTAGTAACGCGTTTAAAATTTTTTTCTTTCAAAATATAATCGTGTATAGAATTGTTCGACTTATTTATTTGAAAAAGCGTATAATACCCGAATTCGCCTAAATTACTAATTAATTAATATAAACCGCAAATTTAAGACAAATATAGTCTTCGGACGTTTTTAATACAACTATAACTTCGTAATTTACTAAAATACTTAATAAACTTTACGTAATGATGTAATACATTATATATATATATACAATAAGTTAGTGTAATCGTGTCGTTAACATTTCGAAAATATCACCGGTTATATTATGTTGATACTAACGAATAAAATTGAGACGTAAATGTAAAACCATAAACGGTCAAGATAGTAGGTTTTATTTACAATAAAAGTGTAAAATATAGCAGAAAAAATTTAATACGATCTATTCGTTGGTATTATACGACGATACATTTTAATTTACTCGGAATTGACTAAAACCCACCATAATCGTGACGGCAAAAATTGATTTGGTGATATACATTTTTATTTAAAGCTTTCTATATTATCAACCGAAGAGTAAAAAATATATAATTATTGACGATTTAAGTAAACGTATAATACGAATTTACATTTAGTATTATAACAATATTACTATTTTGTTAAGTACTGTTAGCTGTTGATCGTTTTAATTTTTAGTTATAAATATTTTATCATATATGTCGATAATAACGTAATAAAATATCTCTTTGAAAACGAGAATTCGTAAAATAGCCTGAACTACTTTTGTAAAGATTTTTATTTCTTATTAGAATTTTAATTTTGATAGCCATGACAAATCATTGTATACCGATTATAATTTTGAGCGACGCAAATAGTTTGTTATAATTGACGAATATGACAAATATTATGTTTGTTCCACCTTGTATAATATATTTTGAATTCTTAAATTATATAAGAATTATTCGTGTCCAACATAAAAATACGTCGACAATTTTACGATTTTTTTATTCCCCAATTTTCGGTTATTCATTTCGTTACAAGAGACTTCGGAAAAATTCGAAAACGTGTGAAACGAAATACCAACTAGATACCTATCGGAATGTATCGTGTGTTGAGTTTTTCCAAGTATTTCTTCTCCTTTAAAATGTGTTCACAAACAAAAACCTACATATCGTTATATAACCAATATATTCTTTACTTCACTCGGAATCCCAAGAAAAAAAAATTTTATCTCGTACTAACAATAATAAAATTATTAATACACTTTGTACGAATACACTTCAATACACTGTGTACGAATACAATTTATTACAACATTATACTTTGAAATAAAGAGGTAAGGAACGTAATAATATACTACTGTTTGTTGCATATTATTGTATATGAAAAAGGGAGGTAATATATAAATTATACGATTATATTTTTCTTCGGCTATTGTTTCAATTCTTGCGTATCGTAATGGTTCGTTCTTCGTCGAATCCACTGTACCAGTATATCAAGATTGGAAATACCGAAATAAAATACAAAACAACAGCCAAAGCGATTCCGGTCTCCGTCCATTATGCTCAAATCTATCCCGGTTTATTTACCGGTCGGATATACAATGGGTTATTAGTGTTTGAAAGTCTTAAAATTTTAAAATTCGTTGTAATACGATATTATTCGTAGTATTAGGTTTTTTTATTTAGTTTAACCGACTCGAGCAATACTTATTCGAGTTTGGTAATACCATGGAGTGAGATCAACGGTGCTATCACTTGCTGGCACTATTATTGTGCTTTGCAGTCAACGGTAAACGGTGTTTTTATTAAAATGTATTTGTCGAACAATATTACAATCCTTATTATTATGTACGTGTAGTATGCACAAATAATGAATACCTTTAACGAATAAAACGATTTTTTTTTTGATATCTTTTTGATTTACGAAAACGTATTGAAAACGTGATTCAAGTCTTCCGGATTGCGTTATTGTATTTTTGATATATTCGCTATATTTTCTGATTTCAATACATATTCGTATTTTAACAGTTGTTCAACTTCGCGGTGTCCGTCGTCTTCTTCGGCTAAACGAGTATATTTAAATAAATTCAATTAGATACAACGTATACGATTTGTACGTTTTTGTGTATATATTACGAATATTTACGAATGTCTCAAAATAAAGTACCTTTTAACGTTGTATGTGTTGTCAAGTGAATAGTTGGCTTTTCATTTCCGTCATCTTCATAATTCAACCTTTTAGACCTAAATAGGAGAGGGTCGCGTTCATAAATTATGTAATTTCCGTAACACGTTCGAACTTACATTTTACGCCCGCCTTCGTTGTACTTTGGAAACAAGTTTAATCGAAACAATAAGTTATCTCCGTCCGATTGCTGGATATTGTTTTTTAAAGAAGTTAACATCTCAGAATGGTCTTCTTCGTCGTCATTAGCCGCCTCTAAATGTATAATAAAATATATATTAAATAAAATTAATCGATATTTTTGGTGTACATTTCCTATTCGATAATGAAATTTTCGTCGAGCTTAACTATATCATTAATATAATAATAGAGACGCTTTGTTTTTAATCTTCCGAAAAACATTGCGCCATTTTCAAATTTAATAATCGATATCGAAACGTCTTATTGAAATTATCAAGAACTTAACAACAAGTAATACGATTACTGAGAAACGAGGAATTTCGCGAAATTATAAATTCGTTTGACGGATTTTATAAATGTATTAATCGTTTGAAAACGATCAGTAGTGATTCTCGATAAACACTATTTAATCGGCGGCTAAAAATGTATATACAGTCGTATATAATCCGAATACGGGCTAATCCGAGAGACGAGGAAATCCGAACTTGAAAATTATAGCGTCATGATAGTTCGAGACGTATTTTTCCGTAGACCCGAGCAATAATAATAATTGAAATAATCGGTGATAGCGCGTCGTACGTGTACGACGTTTAGATATGATTAAATAAGTCGATGTACGGTTGTCAGTTGTGTGTTATACTACATAGAGGTCGTTTCACGCCGTGTGTTTAATATTACCGGATAAGTTACAAGTTGATTTTAATTGTAATTGTAAACTAACGATTACGGATAAAAATTAATTTTTAAGTTTTAAACCCTAGAAAATCGTTTTTTTTTTTTTTATTAAGGCATAGGTAATCTGACGGAATTGAGGAATAGAGTCATTCGGATTAACGAGACCCTACTAAATTTTTAATATAATAACGAATTAACGACGCTATTAGTAAATCGAGGAATAATAATTGAAATTGTTGATTTGTGTGTGTGTGTGTGTGTGTGTGTGTGTATATATATATATTCGTGGTTTAAGTTTATATTATTTGTGAATAGTATAGTTTACATACGGAAACAATCTACCTACAATAGTTACCGTTTGTAATGTTTATTGAATTGTAACGCGCTTTCGACAGAATGTCAGCAGTGACGAATCATAAGACATGTTAACTAAAAAAATATCTGAGTAGAATGCGTTCCTCGTTTCAAAACAAATGATACATTAAAGTCAATAAAAGACCATTCGGCGTTGAAACGAAAATAACTGTCGGTAGTTTACCAGAATAAACATACTCTATATTCGGGCGTATTTATTTTCGGAACGGAGGTTTTGCACGGAATACTAATGTAATCGGCTTATTTCTGTCAGTGTTAGTTAGATTCAAACCGTTATAAATATATAAAATTTGTTTACTTGATTTCCAAAACGTCAGATGAACTTACAAGTGGCAAAGGATTTTGTGTAAATTAATCGCTTACTGCCAAGGACAAGGGAACTACATCTGTTCATTATCCGTCTTTAGCAGTAAACGCGTAGAAAAAAAAACTACGATATTTTACCATACAACGTATTCAATTTCACAAGTTAAACTTTCCGTTTAAAAATCTTTGATCAAAACTAATCGATCGGTATCCAGTGTTTGACCTGACAGCATTTCCTACCGTTTTTACCTATGAACATTTCCGACATTTTTTCAATAACGTACAAGACCACGGATGGATTTAGGAGTTACGGATTTATGGATCTAGGATACCAGAGGACAAACACGAGCGACTGTCCAGAATAGCCTCGCCAAAAGTAGACAAATGTTGTCGTTATGACTGCCAACATTTCTACTATGACAAATTGCACGGCCGGACGATTTTTTACTAGTTTGAAAAAGGTAAAAAATGATGTCCGTTCGACAATGACCGAAAATCAATTAAACTATCTGACGACTTCGAGTATCGAAACAGATATTCTTCTCTATTTTGTTTCTGAAGATATAATTTCAGATTTTATATCCAAAAAGTCAAGGCGTATTGTTTTAGGATTTGTGCAATACAACGTTGTAACAGAGTATTGAAAAGTAATTTCTAAATGTAAAAATTAACTTATTCACTACTATCGTTTATCGTGAATTACGCCTGATTTTTCGGGTTACGTTGAACACGTCGAGAATTCTGAAAACGGATGTTATATTTTATTTTATTCAAGGGAGGCGATCAAAGTAAATCTGGCTCTATACTGACCTTGTTCGTTGTCGTTTTCGTGATCTGACATCGGGTAAATGTCCAGCATTACGCTAATCGGTTTTTTGCTTTTGGTTCTTTTGTTTTTTACTCTCTTTGGTACCGCGGTGTCGGGAACAGGATAATTGTATTCCGACGATGAATGGAACACTACGTCGGTATGCGACGGGACACTGGACGACGACCCTTCGTGTAACGCGATGTCCGTGACCACGTCGTTCTCGAAATCCGTTGAATAACGGGCTCCGGGGTTGGGCGGCTTCATGAAGTCGTCCGGGAGCGCCATCGTAGGTGGTTGCAAGAACACAGGCGGTCCGAACTTGTTCCGGAATCTCTTGGAACTGGCCAACGACGGTGAAACGTTCGCGTCCGGCAGAAACCTGTTGACTTCTTCCGCCGGACGGACGGCCGGGACGTACCGTATTTTCGACTCTTGGGCCGTCATGTAATCAGGGACGGTAATCGTTCTGTAGGGAGGCGGCGGCGGTGGCTGCAGTGACGATCCCGTCACGTATTTCATCACGGCCAACACGCTCTTCGGTGGGAACGGTGCCCTGTAAGCGGACAATTGCGGGAAGTCGGACCGCCGGCCGAACCCGTAAAGACCGTCGGGGGAGTATTGGTGGAGCGTGCCGCGGTAGTGTTTGTTCACGTCGACGTTCCAACGGCCCACCGAATCGGTGGACGGGGACGGGTAAACAGGTGGCCGATGTAGAACAGGATACAATCGCATATGTCTGCCCCTACCGCCGCCGCCTCCTCGACCGCCGCTACCGTCATCGTCGTCGTCGTTTTCGTCGACTCTCTTTGCCATGACCGCGCCATCGTCCGCCGGCCGTGTCCGTATCGTCGACGTATGGTTCTCGGCGGCGTTTTTCATGCCCAGCACTGCGGCCAGCAATCCGTCGGCCGAACGATTTCCCGGACTGGTCGCGGTCTGTTTGTCTTTCACGTATTTCGCGTAACTCACTACCGGCCCGACGGACGGGACTTGAGCGCTTTGCATATTATAATCAAAGAACACGAAATACAACTAGAACAAAAAATATATTCACGCATTCGTCAATTTTCAACGCCGTTCCATTATACCGCACGCACATACGCGTTTCCCGTTATTTAATAACGTTCTTCCTAAGGAATACTATATTCGTTTTCTGATTTTACGCGTCCCGTGTAACCGAATAGCAACACGGGATATCGTTGGATTGTGTTCGATACCAGTCCATTCACGTGGCGCGAGGTTACGTTTTTTGAAACGAAGTTGTTCGGAATATCTACGAAAAGTGTAATTAACTGTACCCGAGAGTAATTCCGAAATTCGAATTTTCTTGAAGGACGTTGACGGTAACGCGATAAGTTAACGCGAATTAGATCACGACAATATTTTAATTACCGTTATAAATAATTATTAACGTACGGAATAGACGAAATAATTCGAATAAATCACCCTGTACGAAGGTAACGGAAACGGGTAATTTTCAGACAATCGGAATCTATTTGAATTATTTTTTGTAATTTTAGGCGGCGGAATGTCGATGTCGTAAAACAGTTATAACTTTAAATAAAACGTGACTTTCAACGTGAACATATGAACCGCGAAACCATTTATGTCAGCTCAACTTAAATCGCAATTATCCGATTGTTATTGATGTTTACTCTAAAAAATAAGACGTAAATAAAACAAGCAATTTACAAAATCTAATTGCTATAAAATGACTCCCGAATTTTGTGTCTAAATATTATTTTCTTAGTTTCTATTTACACACACACACACACACATTTAATATATACACTTTTGTCTATTCTATTACATTATATATACACACATATATATAAAACTCATATAACGTGTGCTTAGAAATTAGCTTTCGTTTTCACCATACGTATTTTATATTATATACGATATTCGTGGTGTAATTAACCCGTTGTGTTATGAATTGAACACTACGTTGTAACTACAAAGCGGAAAAAATATTCGGCGTTGCGTGTATCGGCGGTACAACTTACACGCCATTACATAACAAACGGTGATAATTATCGTATTCTTTCCTTTTAATTTCAGATTTCGATTTTCTACAGTTGATAAAACGTAGACGCTTTCGCGGCGATAACGAGATTGCGCGTCCGACAAATTATAATGAGGCGGACGAAAACGTAAGAGGGCATATTTTGTGGATTCGGAACACAATTTGACATAATTACCGCCGGCAACGTGTTATTATAATGATAATTATTGTTTTAATCGTTTCGCGTGGCTTCGGTGACTGTATTATTCACGGTTCGATTAAGAACAACGATTGGTGTAAACGAATCAGAAACACGTACCGTGAAACACTAACCCGTCCGATGGTAAAGAAGATCGCGCGTTATGATCGCCCGATTAACGTTTTATTACGTTTTCGTGTTATATTTTTGTAAAAATGAAACGGAATGGTTTTTGTTTTTTTTTTTTTTTTTTTTTGGTGTTTCTTATGACGGTCGTGGTTTGAAAAATATTTTGTTTTGACTGGACGGTATCGCGTTTGTTTCGATTTATTTCGGAAGAAATTGTAAATTTCCGTCGATAAATAAGCGCACAGTTTTTCGATTTTAATCAACAGTACGGTATTACATATTAATGTATTTAAAAGTCATTTTCGGTGCCAACGGTAATGAGAAAATATTGTAATTTTGAGTACCGAAAATGTTTAGTTGGAACGGAATAAACTACGATTATTTCTAAAACTAATGGTACGATATATATTTTGACGATTCTGAACGTATGGTAAATTGTAAGGCAAAGCCGTTTAAAGTTTGAAAGTACTCGGTATAGATGTAATTGTGTACGACTGTACACGTCACTATGTTCCACTTGACAAATTACACTACGGCCAAAACCACACACGCTACCCATACTACGTCGTATCAACGAAAGTTCTGAAACGCTGGCGTTGCCGTTTATGTATATTAATGTTACGGTAGTAACGGCAAAAACGATAGTTGAGCTGACCGATCGCGTAAACACGATACACGATGATAACGTGGACTTATCACGTTTTCGTTTTGCTACATCGGAGCTCGTAAAACACGTCGCGAATGTACGAAATTGCGTTAGTAATTACCGCTATTGACGGTAACGATTCCGAGTTGAAAAATCAGTTTACCCGGCGAAACGGTCAAGTTTACGTGTATTGTTGTTCGAAACTATTGGAGAATGTGCGAAAAGCGTACAGTTTGCACAAAATGTTGAAATCTTTTAACGGAGGCTACCAGAAATATTGGAAACCAACAACGATCGAGTGTATCGTCGCTACGTTTTATACGCCACGGGTTTGAACCGAGAGCTGTCCACTCGATATCCGTGAACTACACGACGGACGAATTTATACGGAATTTCGAACGATCGGACTCAAGTTCATGCGCCGAATAATTGACATTCTCAATTGTAATTAAAAGCGCGGTATGTCCAAGCGATAGGCGTGGTATTCAATTGATAACATTGGCATAGAAAAACAATAAAACAAAACCGTTTACCACGACTGCGGCCGCGGCCATCAGGGACAGTACCAGCAGACATCCAGTGGCCCTGTCGGTGGGACGCAAACGTTTGCCGTCGGCCGGCTCCTTGTAGATACCGAATTCGGACGCTCCGATGACGGTCGATTTCCTGTCCGGTGGCCATTTGGTCTCCAACTTCACCTGGTCCATGGCGGCCCAGCGATCGATAACACGCGCCTCGTGTGCGGGCTCGGCGACGGATTGTTGGCGGCTGTGCGGTGAAAAATCGGACTCTCGTCTTATCCGACGCCATTTTCGCTCGCCCGTGCCGCTCTGTTTATTTTCCCCTCTGTCGTCGCCGCAACAGCTGATGCCGCCGCGGTGGTTGATCGCTCGAGCACACTTGCCTACCGTACCGCGTCATCATGCGCCCGCTCTCGATCCGTTTAGACGCCGAAAAATTGTCTCGCCGCCTGTTGTCCATACGGGAAACCCGACCGACTTTGCCTAAAAGATACGAAATGTCTTCGACATTTACAAATATAGGAAAGAAAATGACCGTTTTCGTGTTGGACGGGGAAAGTGGATGTTGAAAAGATGCATTTGACACCCTGGTTTAATAAAAAAATACGAACCTACAATAAATATTGTATTCGCTTTTCCTTATCGTCCGTTCCGAAATTCATCGTAGGTACTTAATTTTTTCGTCGTCCTTAAACAATTTCCGAGGCAGTCCCTAAATAGCCAGCACTCGTTGCAAGGATACCTACTGCCTCCCCACTTCCTCTCGCCCATCAGATCGAGCGCTGGATATAAAGGAAAAAAATCGACGTATACCGTTCTTAATAATAAATTCTTCTCGACGGGTTACATTACGGCAGTGTTAGATTACGTCGACACAAAGAAAATAACCAATTTAAAAATAAATCGACCGACTCAATTGGGGAGGGGTTCGTTTAAGTTATCTACAATGTTCGTTTCATTTTCGCGCGATTATTTCCGATTTTAATATTATTTACAAACGTTAGAGGTACGCCATATAGTTGAAGTATAGTAACAAAGTCAACTTTCGTTCTATTCGTTTGACGGAAATTCCTACGAACCACTCGGTTAAAATTCGAAACTACAATAATTATTTAGACAGTATTCGATTACTCGCGCTTCTAAATGAATTTTTTATTCGGACACTTTCCTCGGTATAATTACCGTAATTTTTTTTATCAGACGGGTAGCGTCATTCGGACGAATTATTTTGTATTTACTTGTAAATCTGTCACCTGATCTTATGGTATCGTATACCAAACTATAATCCGAACAGTACTCGTTGTTGTTGTTGTCGTACGACGTATATTTGAAAGTGGACGTGAAACGCCACGTGAAATACCGAAGCCTGTTACTGTAATCGTAAGTCATAAATATTAAACACGAAACCCGTCGTTAATGTCGTCATTTTCGAATTACCGTTGATACGAGACGAGCTTGTTTTTAATTTTACAACCGTCGTGGTGTTCCGTATAATGGTAGCCGACAAATCGGTAGCTCCGTGCGTTTCTATACGATAATAATGTTAGGTAAGCGCGGTGGGTAAAAGAGCTTAATTTAAAGACGTATTACGCACGTTGAGTTAAACCGAAAGCGATGAGCGAATGTTTCTGAAATAAAATATTTAAAGGTCCGAAGTTTAATTTGGCTATCGTCCAAAATGATTTAAAGAAGTTTTTGTTTCGTCGATTCATGTACCAAATAATGGGTGTTCTAATCCGTCGATTAGAATGGTAATTCGGGTAGGCACCGATTGGCCCGTTCCAAAGGTCTTTTGCCGTTTTTCGGTTAGGGATTTCGATCGTTCGTTGTATAGTCAACGTTTCATTTTGGAGTTTCGCCGAAAAATGTAATTTCTCGTTTTCACGATCGGCGAAATAACGGACGTCGACGAATGGTACGTTTGTGTTTGTTCGACGGTAGAAAACATTATCGTGTCGGATAAAAGTATTGTAAATTTACGTGCGCGGAGACCCGTCGTCATATTTGGGCGGTCGGTACGGACTGTGGATGTTCGGTAATATATTTGTTGTTATTGTTATTATCGTTTAGTCGACAAACACGGCGCGAAACGTAATATAAAAAGCGACACGCGTTTTATTAATGTACGTTTTCTGGGGAGTCGTTATTGTGGTAAGTGCTGTACGTGCGCCGTTTGTTCGCCATTGTATTATTCCGTTATTAAATCTCGAATGAATTTCGAAAACCGCCGTCATTCGGAAATGGCAAAAGCGTGTACGTACGTTGCTCGCCTCCCTTTCGCCAGATTCAAAACAGTGATACCAATGTATCGGGACTGTAACGTTAATACGAATTATACGTTCGACGGTCTCGACCACGCGACGTGAATTATAGAGCAATGGGCTACGCGCTGTGCCGATAATGACTAGCGAATTCACCGTTTGCGTTACGAGTCGAAATGACAGCCACCGAAATGGAGTCCTCCCATATATATATATATGCGTAAATAACGTTTTGCTAGCCGTCAATGGTTAATCGTTGAAACGACGATACGATGTAATAAATTACGATGATTTACGGATTTCGCGCGGAGAACGCGGCTAGATAAATTCGAAGGCATTATCTACGTCGGATACGAACGTCGCAATCGTGACGTTTATTAATTGCGAAATTATCGAATAAAAATTTATTCAATCAGTATCGAGACCCTAGTAATATTGTCGACGTTCTGGCCGTTCTATACTATTTTCTAAATAAGAACGCATCGGGCGACGGACTAAAATCGGACCATGTCCGCACATGTCTCCCCTCCCCTAACCATTGCCGGCGGCGTGTATGATATTTTAGTACTCTGCATAATAGCCGCCAATTGTCGTCGCGTCGTCGATATCAACCGATAATTAATTTCTAATCACGGAACGTCTGGCATTTGAAAGGTGATTATTTAAATGCGCGAGCGTGGTGCGTTCTTATTCAAAAAATGGTATAGTGTATTTTCGGAATAACATTAACGAAAAGGCTCTGTTGGTACAGTGTTGGCGGATATTATAACGTCGTGATAACGTGTTAACAATAACAACAAACAACAGAACACGAGCTAATTAATTGTATTACAGTACGCGCCGAATGCGTGTAAAGCGCGAACTCGGTTAGAGAAACCCGAATACGAATAATTGACGACGATGACGATTTTTGTTACGACGAATCTGTTATTTTTAATTGAATTCGTAAACCCGCGCGTGGATGTTATACTTTAGCGGAAATAGGCGCGGACGTTATATTGAATAAATAGACAAAGAAGGTCGACGATTCCGTTTTAACATCGTAAACACTGTCGACCCGAATTTTTCGTAAGCTAAACACGTGAAATGCTTGTTTGGATTCTATACGAAATCGCGTATTACGATCGTAATTCAAATTATTATCGCCATCGGCGTAAAAAATATCGACTACGAACTAACCCTTTGCGTAGTTTTCAATTATCGGGTGGTTGGCGATAAATTCACAGCGATTCACTTTTACGTTATATAGTGTACCAATATCGTCGGTTGTTGTAACGTTATTAAAATTAATAAGAGATTTTATTATGAATCGGAAACCGTATTTCACGTATCAAATAGTTTCCGATTCAATAAGTTTACCGAACGTAAAAACTTTTTCTCGAAATACCGGGTCAGTATTCGTTATCGTCTTGACGAATTAAAATCTTATTATCTCGTTCGAACGATCAAAACAATTTTTTTTCCCGAACGCTCCGGAGTGGAAGTTCGTTTTGCTGATACAAAAGATAATGGACGAGTCTTTGACGAAAAATCTGTCACGTAAACAAACGCAATCTTACGAGAAAATTATCGAAAATGTGTTTCGATTATTTTCGAAACAAATACAAATAAACCGATGTATTATTAATTGTTTTGAGTTATTTTCATCAATAACACAAACGAAATTGAAATTGTATGAAATGTATACATTGTACATTTCAACTAGAATTTAAAACTTATGTTCACAAAACGGTTCGAAGTTGTGTTATGGTACACATTATATATTATTATTATTACGATACGTACAACGATTTTAATATTTTCAAAATGCTTGATAAGCTGATAGAAACATATTACGTTATTTCAATTAAATATTTTTAAAGTAACTAGTTAATTGAAATTAATTACACGGATATTCAAATTATAAATATTATTTTCGGTTACAAAGCGTTATACGGTGAAAAATTGTATCTTTTCTTAATATTCTTTCAGAACATAACGACTTTTACCAAAAGTTCATCGGTAATTATATAATAAACGTTAATTTAAGAGACTGAAAAAAATTAGGAGAACGAATAACACGTTGTTACGCATAACGTAAATTACGGCGTACAATAGACCCTTAAAATGTCTTGTCCAATACTGTAAAATTTTTTTTTTTTTTAATTTTCAGTTACCACGAAAGTGAATCAAACTAATATTATGACACTCGAATAATTTGTACGACTATAATTTGTACAATTAAAAATATTAACGAAAGTAATAATAACTTAATTCGTTATGATCGAAACCTCGTTAAAGTATGTTTATATACAGAAAAATTATTTTCTTGCGTAAAACCGAATCCCGAATAAATAAAATAGCGGTGTTTTTAAAAGAGCCTTCAATTACTTATGTTTGGCGGTAGCTTATTAATGTTACTAACGTAAAACTATATAGTGTCAACTTAAAAACGTATTTATGAGATTGAAAACGTAAATTAAATAAAGCTATTTTTGTATTTCGTCACGAGTTTCTTATTTTATTAACACCAAATAATATTAATGTTTTAACGTTATAAGAACCGACCAAATTTACTATTGAAAAATTGTATAATACTTCATTTAATTTTCATAATACACTCAAACAAGTTTCTTTTATTACGTTTTTATATAACGTTGCAATATTCGCTGTATTTAAAAATTACTATCCATAAGGGTTTTTATATATCCATTAGTTATTTATGTTGTTTAGCTCTGACGTGAGAACTTCGTAAAAAATAATCCCCAAAAATTTAATTAATAACAAAATATATTTTTATAGGTTTTAAGATTAAACCTGGTTTTAGTGACGAATCTTACCGACTGTTAACGAAAACTGGTTGGTAATTTTAACGATAAAAAAAATTATTATTCCAAAATTACGATTTTTTTAAATTCTTTAACCGAAATTTAAATTGGTCAATTTTGGTCTTATTTCCCAGCATTAATAAAATAAGCCTAATTATGAAAACAAACCGAGGCGTTTGTTTTTAATTCATTATATCGTTGTACAAAAGTATATTCAATTTCGAATATTATTATTTTATTATAAATATCGTAAAATAAAAATTAATAAATACTAAACAATGCGCGTAAGCCAATGTAAAATACGTAAAAAGAAAAATGTGTTTAATATTTTCGTAAAATATATTTATAAGATTAAATCGACCAGCGCCATTATTCATTTATACTATTCTATTCGTAAATATATTACAACAGTCTTATATAGCGAGATTAAATCGTATATTACAGAAACTCCTTACAATAATACCAATATATTTTAAAGACACTTGCACAATATTGTGTAATTCCAAACTTTTTCGTGAATTATTATTGTATCTTTTATTAAAAACCTTCGGATTTCTAAAATCTTAACATCTTTTTCTTCGGAAATTTATTTATTTTCGAACATTCAATATACAATATTGTTATGATTTTTTATTTGTTTTCATGAACTTGAAAACCTTCAAATAGTTTTTTATCAATACATCGCTAATAATTAGGGTCCGGAATTATGTTCTCGAGTAGGCGTGTTTTATTGTAATCTATAGAAAATGTTTTAGACGAAAAAATAATTTTTCTGTGAAATGACAAAAGTAAATAGAAAATTTTATTTCAATTTGTTTATTAGTCGTCGTATTTTTAAAGAATTACGCGATTGTTTAATTTTGTAAATAATTTAGAGAAAATGGGTTTGTTTTATGAAATGTCGTTTAAAAATTATAACTTGTAGACCATAGTTACACGTGTATCACTATTTTACTTTAAGTAAGAGTCATGTTAAAGTATTACCCGAAAATTAATTTTTATTTTTGTTATATAAATTATAGTGTATCAATTTATAATCGAAGATCGTATTAAAGAATTTATTATTTATTATTTAATTCACATTTAAGATTGCGAAAATAAAATGTTTAAAAATGTAATTATTTCGCTGTTTAAGCTGATGATTATTTTTATAGATGTATATTTTTCTGAGAGGAAATAATATAATTATTATAATAATATAATAATATTTAGTGTAAAAACTATGTTTTATCGGGTATTTAAGTCATTTTAAATACATATATTATTTACGCGAATATTTTGAATAAAATATTTGTCGTTTAATAATTTTCAAAGTGTATTTACGATAATTTCACGAAATATTGAATGTGTTCAAAAAAATATCTTGACCTATATAAACCTAAGTTTATAATTTAATTTTAATTTTAAACTTATGGTTAATTTTAATTTTGGTATTTGTCGAATATAGTTATGAGCTATGTGTCGTACGTGTGCAAAGTATTAAGTCTAAAATGTTCGAATACAACGTGGCTGATGTTGGTTTTAAATAGTGAATAACATTCCCCATTATTTTGGAGTGCGGAGTCTAAATTATTATAATTGTGCGATCTGATAATATTAAGGAGTTCGGTCTTCTATTAGGGATTCAAACATTTAATAACCTTATGAAAGCCCAAAATAATAACTTTGGCACAAGTTAAACTTCTTAATGCTACTTAATGCTGTAATAATATAGAGTAAAATATTAACGGTATCAAAAATTAATATCGCAGTAATAATTAGACGCACTGAACTAATAACTCGGAGCTTTATCATTCACGTCCAAATCGGCGTGATTTTATTCATATAAGGTGTATATTTTCCAAGTAACTCACAGATCTTGGTATTCTTTATGTTAGAAACTCGTAACGTCGGACCTTAATGAATTATCGACCCATAAATATGATCAGAGTAATGTATTTCGTGTTACATAATCATTTTTTTTAATCACCGATCAACAAATAGAAATGTAATAACAAAAGCCGTTACGATATAAATCCCATTTCGTAGGAAATAAATAGTACGGAAGGCAATAACGCGGATAAATCGCAGCCTAGAGTTCTTTGATGTAATCGAACGCGACTCACATTTTTAAGCGGCTACCAATAAGTAAGTGTTCAGAACGTTTTAAACAGTCCCTCCGTCTATTCGTTTGGTTCCACGCGAAAAGCCTTTTACGAATGTACGCGTTTACGCGAATTACGCTTATCGTTTCGCCAATAAAATTGTTCCAAAAATAAATATTCGTAGCGAATTGATATTCGTAACGATTTCGTATTTCACGTTACTTTTTCGCCGAACGAATACGATTAAATATTGCGCGGCACTAGCGCGAGAAATGAAATAAGGCAATTGGAAATCGTTCTATTTACCGACTCACCTAAGTTATTATTAAAATTAAACGGTTTCTTTTTTTGGAAATCCCGTGTGCTTATGTTCAACAGGTGAATTCGGTTATCGATTGAATATTTATTAGGTCGAGTTACGTCGCGTGTCGATTGCGTAACCGTAACTTAAACGTACATTGGGAGTATAAAGTCGAAATTTAAATTTAAGGCATATAGTCTAGTGGGCGTCCAATAACAATAGAATTATTTACGTTTAATATATTACAATAATAACGAAACCTGTGTAGTATTTGTGTAAAATGTTTATCGCAACAAGGTTGTGTCGCGCGTATGTTGTCGACGTCTTATTGTCAAATGTACTATATTAGATAAATTATGCGCAAGGCCGTAACTGGATCGACATTTCGGAGGGGATTTAAAATTAATTCGTCTTTTATTATAATCTCGAAAATAAATTCGCCATTACCTTTAACTTAAAGAACAACGTTTATATTATTATCGACGCGTGATAATATTTTATATACGCGTACGCAATCATTTTTACGAAATCGAAAACGGAATATTTTTTAGGTACGATCTCTCGCGATCTTTTCTTTTCCCAGCGTCGCGCGTCTTCGAATTAATATTGAATTGACCCACGAACACTTGGTAATGCTGTAAGTGGTGTTCTTGGCTCATTCGATTCCGTAAGTAGTTCATTTTTATTGTTTTTGTGACCAATAATGTGCAAATGATCGTGGCACTCACAAAACAATACACGTTACGGTTTACGTAGATATTAAATATTAATACGGCAATATTAACTGCGATCATTTCGTTACTCTGCGCGCGGTAAATTATAATAATTAATAATCGAGTTTTACTCGATGACAATATTAGTACACCACGCATATAACGCGTAAAATGATTTTAAAACGAGGATGGAGGGGGGTGAGGGTCTTTGTGCGTCCTCGTGTTCAACGATCTACTAACGGGGAAACTATTCTAAATTCAAAAAATATACGAAGTTCCATTTTTACCATTTTTTTTTATAACCGACGTATCTCGCGGAATGTTTATCAGACGGCAAGAATAATCAACGCGAAATACGTCGATACGAAATGTTCACCGGACGTTTAATTTGGTATTTAGATCGGTGATTGAAAATCGATCGAGTAGTAAGTTATGTAACGTTCGCAATATCGTAGCAACCAACCAAAGGGTACCGTGAACCAGTGTTTACCAATATTAAAGCCAGCGAGACACGAGCGACAGTGAAATGTGACGCCCGGTACCGTCAACGTTGCCACATTAGAAAATATTCGTCGAAATAATATTACGTAAATATAAAACTTTCAACACGCCGAGAGTAACGAACGGTCTAAACGCATTATTTTAGCGGTTTACTAAAAAAAAAACTTCGTTCGCCTAATACGTCTACTACGTGGCGAAATCGTTTTACCGCCGATTACAGTTGCGCAATTACTACCCGACCGAAATATTATTAGCAATGGTGGATGTTCTCTGGCCCCCGAACAAGAATAAATGCCGAGCCAGTCACTTTTTTCTCGAAGATACGCCTGCTTTCCAGCTCAAGTCTCGACGGTCGTGGCGCACATCCCCGCTGTGTAATACGCAGTGACGTCGAACAACAATCGTCGGATTTTCCACACACCGAGCGCATTCGTCCGCGTTGACGAACATATATTGACGTAGTTCGTACTCCCTTAATACAAACGAATGCCTCCGAAAGAATAACAACGCCACGTTAATTACTATCGGAGAACGGTTCTCGTACCGTAAATTATATCGAGTGGAATCTGAACGTTCGGTACGAAAAAGAGATTACTAACTCGGCCCCGAAATCGGGTGTAGTTACTTAAGGAATGCACGGGTACTCGACAAATTTCATAGCGTTAGTATATCAACGAACACGTCGATTGTTTCCCGTTAAATTTCGCCGCGAATTCGTGAAAAAAATTTCCAAGTATACCGAGCGAAATGAAAGTAGTAAACTACTATTAATAATAATTATTATTATACGTACGAACGTTTTAAGTAGTTTAGGGCTTTTGGGAATTTGATCTCTGTTCGAGAAATTATATATTTGTAATTTCAAGTTTGAACATATGTGTAAAGATGGGTCGAAAAATTGTCTGATTAGGACTCGATTTTCCGTAATATATAAGTAAACACGTTTTAATAAAACCCATCACTGACCGGACCATTACGATACAGCGGTCAGAGTTATTATACGTATAATCCTCGCAATGAAGACAGCGTTGAATATTTACACGAATATCCGGTTCGATGGAACGAATAGCTCAAATCAAATCATCATTACACGCAAGCTCGGTTTTTCCTACCGACATAGTAATATTATTGTAATAGAGCCTTAATGGGTTTAATTTAAAATTGATCTGTTCATGACCTCGGAACGTTTAACGTTAACTTTTTATAAAATTAACTAAATAACTTTAGTCGTGGCCTCAAATTATGTTATCGTCCTCGAAATAATTTGATCGAAATCGTTTTTGTCCATATTCTAATTTCGTGCGGTTTGAAAACAACCGTACCTTAGTATACGGTTAGGCGAAATTCGCGCGATAATGCGGTGGATCGATAGGTAATTTTTCGTTTTCAAACGACAACACCAAACCCGGTCCAGTCTCTAAACCCGATGAGAATCCCTTGGACCTGAAACTCGTCTTTACGTCGACGCGCTCATGACATTCGATACGAGAGTACATAACACGTGCAATTATAATCGCATCGGACCCGTTGATAGCGGGAGGAATATTTTTTAAACGTACGTCGGCGGTCTACGACGCAATAAATCGACATCGGACATCGTTTTTTTAAACGTTACTGTAACACAAAACGCGTTTGTGAGAAACGCGCGAAGACGTCACGGAATTCCGGCGCCCGCGCGTCGCCGGCAGAGGCTGTGTGCCACATAAGGTTATGAATAATTGTATAATACGAAAAAGCAAAAAAAAAAAACAAGGTCACTAGTTCCTTGTCGACAAGCGTGCGCGCGCGCGAAACCGGCTGCCACCTGTTGTCGTCACCATTGCCAGTCGAGTAATCGTCGTCGTCGACTATATCGTACACACACACACTGTCGCTCATTCGGTATACGAATATTTCGGTCGGCTAAGTCAAAACGATTTTCCGCGGCCACGTCCAGCCAGCCATGATACCCTATGCGCGTATAACGTATACGTTCCGTTCCGGAAAATAGTTTTGGAATACCGACGACACGCGCGATTTTCGAAGTGACGTCGAAAAAAACCAAACGGTCATAATAATGACAAAACACACGCACCGAAACGCGTCGTTCGATTGCGCGACTTTGACAGTGATCAATAATGTATAGTACGTTCGGGTGTACGTAATTCATGGTAATATTTTTCACCGTTTATTCGGGCGTCCGTACCGTCATAACGTTCGTGTTTACCGTCGGCGTATTTAATATTTTACCGAATACCGACCCGCTCAGTCGCGTGGGTAGAAAACGGTTTATTTGTGCATCTTTACGATGTTCGTAACGCTATCTTCTACGAAACAGACGCTCGATTTCGAACGCTTCATAAATTATTTGTCACACAATATCGCGCGTTCGCGTGTTGTCTACAGTTTACCGTGGATTATTTGTCGGCAGGTGTCTGAATATTGCGGAAATTGATATTTCGTTGATATTACATACGTGGTACCTAATTATCGAAAACGAAAGCTAATTGGAATACGTTCGCGTACAATAAATCTTTTACGGGTTATCCCAAAAGCCCCACGTAGATCGTTCATTTATAACGAATATTCTTTCGTGGATCTTCGCCCGTTCAATCAAAAAAAGACGAAATAACGCGCGTAATCGAGGTCCGTATATGTAGGGCTGGTACGAGGGTTTCGGAGGTTTGAAATTGTCTTGCGTTTTAGCCGTTGCGTACTATGTTAATGTAACGTAATAAAATTCGTTTATAAATTATAATCGTTAACAGTGTCCAGGTACAAATATATAATCTACTATTATATTTTGTCGCGTCTTTTATTTTATGTTATTCTGGTACTTGTCGTATTTATATAAATATATACGTAAATCGTACGCGTCGTGTTGCGCCACAATCGTTTTTGCGCATTCTCAACGACAAGCGAAAATCTATTTACGGAACTCGACGAGCAAGAACAGCTTACGGCGTAATACTAATAGACAAATACCGTAATTACTTAACCGTAAACAATTTCGGAAACATACCGGAAGATGTTTCGCGAAAGAAAAAGGTCAAACCGCTATAATTTTTATTCTAAAACTATTTCGTTTTAATTTTGTGAGCTAATCACGTTCACGATACACGTATATAAAATATTTTTAAATATTAGTATATTCCGTGTTTATTTTTTAAGGCGAACGCTAATTTATTTTCATAATTAAAATAAAGGACGATTTAATTTAAATTCAACTTCGAAATTTTGATGTACCTACCGCTTTGGATCGACACACGCGCAATAACACGAGTACTTTTTATAAAGAATTAAAAGGCGTTCAAATGGTTAAATACGTCGACAAAATTGTCTGAAGGCCCTAGCGTACGTTTCAAAATACGAACATAAAATATCAACGCGGTAGGTTAGACGTCATAAAAGGATACGAGTATAAGTAATAATTATAGCAACGCGTTGCAGTTAACATTAAAAATTCCAAGAATCAGTGGTCTTAAGAAATACAAATATTTACACTTTTCGATTATAATGGAAACATTAACCATGGTTTATAAATGTCGAATTAACGCAACTTTCGTTTTTTATTTTAAAAACCTATATCGTTACAATACGTTTTATTAACCAAAATGCAACTAAAACGTGGTCTAAATATGGTTATAAAGCGATTATACGCTAAAACGTAATATTTCACACGTTTATATTTTCAGTTATTGTAATAGAAAATCTACAGCTTAAATATATATAAAATTTAATATTTATTTCGGATATTTTTTATATTCGATGTTGTACCGCGTCATCATCAACGTTATTGGTGCAATGGTTACGTGTAATGTCGAATAATTTTCGAGTAAAATAAACGATTGAAATTACGTTTAAAAGTTTTATAAAAAGAAACCGAACGGTTTTAAAAAACGTATAATTATATCAGTCGTTTATAATGTTACATTAGTTTTACAACGAGATGTTTTGTTGTTATCATTAATATTGTCTACCAACATTGTAGCTGGAGTACTCGGATGATACGTGTTAATCGTTCCGGTATCGAATTGTATCTGGTTGGTATTTTATTCGAAGCCTTTTCGGTTTTCCTCGAAAAGTAATTAAAAACAAACATGAAAATCGAAAACGAAAAACCCGCGAAGTTCTCGACGCATTCGTCGCGGACAATTTTAGTAATTTTGTCGACCTCAAAATATAGAACACGAGCCTCGTAAAATATTTGTAATATCCTTTAATTATAATAAACTACCGGCGTCGCTCTGAATCATTTTCATATTTAAAATAATGATAAAACTCCAAAATCTATGTCAAAGTGTCCGATTTAAAGCGACGTCCACGGTATTCGCGGCTCGGTACTTCGTTTTTGATCATGATGTTTAAGACGGACGGTACGTAAATTAATAACGCGTACTATTCCAAATTACTTAACCTACGGAACAAAACGACGTACTGTTCGGATAAAATGATTAATAATAAAACGCGATTCGAAAATGTAATACACTAAAATCGTATACTGTCGTAATATTTGTACGTATTTTACGCCGTACATAATCTATAATATATACGTAAACAGATTGTAAGAATGTAAATAAAATGTAAAAAGATTAAAATCGTATATGACCAGGATGGTACTGTAATTTCAAAATTATAACTCTTTAGCAATTGACGTAGTTCATTTTTATATGTTGTATTATTGTGTTCGTTATCGAACCAATTTCGTAATATATATATATATATAACGTAACGTTTTCTTCTTTTATTTTAATTCTAACATGCTCGATAAATTATTCGTCGGCACCCGCTATATAAAATGTGAAATATAAGTACGGATAAAAGTCTGTTATGTGTAATGTACATATATTACGCGCGAAAACTGTTTCGACGAAAAAGTAAATAATAAAGACGGTCGAATTGAATTCGCGGTGTTCTTATATTTGAGGAGATAATATTTGTTATTTCTATCGATATACGAAAATTGTCACCACGGAAACGCAGTAGTCAATTCGATTAAAAAAATACGACTAGTATTTCATCGTTGGAATCGTCCGTTCGAACAATTACGTTTTCCAACGCGTAATATAACAATTACGGCTACGCGAACGAATCATAAAAGAACGGACGACACGAAACGAGACAATTATTTCGTATAGCAACCTAAACTGCCCGTTACGATAAAAGAATGTTACGACCCGAAAATTTAGCTGTCGATTTATTATCCGTACGTGATTGTCACATCCGAAATGAATACGAAATGTCCGTGACGTAACTTGGAAATTGCGTCTCTGTAGCGATTCGTAATCGAATAGTTTATCGAAGTTTATCGAATTAAATCGAAAGCGGTAAACTTAATATTACGCGAATATCTTTCCTACGAACGAATTACTAATGCGTTTCGACGAACGCGTTATTTACGTAAGCGTCGGAATTAGAAAAAAACGACGGTCATTTTATTTCTGTATTGATTTGTATAGGTCGCCCTGTCGCGGTTGAACGAGAGACGGCGTTAAACACGTTAATTTATCGACGTGTTTGCGTCGTTTCGACAATGAATTAACGAATACAATTTATCGTCGTACGGTAGTTTTATAGATAGTTAATTACAGTGTAAAACCAGGTATAGTTAATGAGATAAAAGCGTACAGAGTATTTGTGGAGAACCAAAAATTTCGGCTTACGATTTTTAAACCCGAGGAAGTAAACGAGTCGTTTAAAAAATAACGTTTTTCGGTTTCATTAAATACCTACCTAAATGTAAACCAAAGTGAAATTTAATATGTCAAACGAGATTATTACTACGAATATTTTTAGCTGGATCGTATAATACATAAATGTGTATGGACATGTAGTTTAATTGCGTCGAAAATATTTAGTAATTATCGAGATTCCGTATTTTAATTTTCGACGATAAATTTTTAGTGATAAACCCGTTTAAGTTGTCTGCAAACTAGTTTCTAATAACTACGCTAAAAGTATTACGATAGCATGTAGAACGAAATTATTACAGTAGGACACCGCTTTAAGAACCTGTCTCGAGCTATTAAGACTATCTTTTACGCTATGATGTGTTATTTTTTCGTTAATACCCGTAATAAATATAGGTGTTATAAGCGCGTCTCGCCGTCATTTTTCATTCTGAATCGACACATACGCGTAATATAAATGTACCCACCTTCGTTCTGGATGATTATTTAGTACAAGTCGGTTACCGAAAAACAAATAGAATCGATTTTTTTCCACTTAACACGTTCCGAACGTCCGCTCCCCCGATTTATCGTTCGATTTTGTCGTTAGCGTCCAAATGGTAACGATTAAAACCATTAGTCCGACGTTGTAAATCGTACACAAGTGTGGCGTCTCTCATTTAATTATTCTATATTCGTATATCGTGTTACGCGAAATTCCGAATTTCTACTATATAATATATAGAATCAAAAATACTATTTCCTTTCCAATTGTAATTCCATGCGCATCGAAAACTGACATGCTCGTCTGTCCAATATAATTAAACTTGTTAACGAAAACGTTTGCCTTTACAGTTATTTTAGTTTTATTTCCAAAAGATACAACACTTTTGGGCAAAGTAAAAACTACTCGAATCGATTTTATTTTTAATCGTGCGTTTTTAAACTACTTCTTCGTATTGTATTTAAAATACTCCGTATTCGGAACCTCCACGCTATTATTTTTATAGTAACGAATTAAAACGAAACGAAATCGTACTTTTAACTACTATTAATCTACAAATTAAAAGCTTAAATATACACAGAACAATTTATATATACGATTATTAATACACGATAGTTATAAATTCTCTTTTCACTATATTTTCCCTCAAATTACAAGTAAAAAGTAAAATATTTACGGCCAATATCGGTTAACGATATTAGAACATTATTTTAACGAGCATTGAAAAGGACAACAACGTATCTGCTGTTATTATTATTATTGTATAAATACGATTGTTTGATTGAGGTTATTTTTTAATGGAAAAAATGTGACCGGTGCGTTTATTTATCCATTTTTCAACTATAATTTTCCCCGTTTTGGCAATGCTTTTTAATGTTTTCAATTTAGCTCAACAAAAATGTTGACGAATTCACAAATGTTTGTGTTTAAATATTAAATTAAATACTTCGAACTTCGCGGCTTTTAGAATATTTTATCGATTTTCCAAAGTTCGAATATCAATAATAACTTACTGATAAACACAATTTACGTACACGGCACGCGCTCGGGAAGGATTCAATTCTTAATTAAATGTATATCGTGTAAGGATGTATTTTTAAATAATCTTCGTTCGTTGAGATTATACCCGAGCACAAATATTCGTGAAACGTTAGAAAAACAAGACAATAGGTTAAAAAAAAAAAGGAATAAATCCCCAATCATTATTGTCTTACGATAATTTCCGATGTAAAATCGGAAAAAAAATATCCATTTAGAACGTATAATTTATCGTAAATTGATTTCAAAAAACAAGATACCGGTATTAAATATTGTTCGTTATGTTTACGGTTCGATAACTAAAATCAAACTCGTGCTCGTATTATATAAACGAAACGCCGTTTTTCGGTTATGTGTGTTGAAGATTTCGTGTACGCGTATACAAACGAGCAACTGCGTAACAATGGAAACGTGGTTAGAAATTGTTGGCCACGTGGCCGGAATGCCTAAGACGTTACAATTGTATGCGAAAACCGACGTGTAAAATAAAGATTAACCATTTCGGAAAACGCTACGACGAATGTGAAATGTGAAAATGCGCGCGCCGCACCAACGCGTAATTTAGGATTTACGGTATTAATCTATGGAGTGCGCATTATGCGAAGAAGTCGTGCGAACATCCTCCGCGTACACGCGTTTCGACTGTCTCGTCGCGTACGTATATGTTTATTCCTTTCGTCGCGTAATTTTCAAACGCCGCCCACTTTTGCGCTCGGGTTCGCGCCCATCGGCGGCGGATCGTCCATAAATCGTCGACAAGACGAATCCGGCGGTACGTCGTTGTCGATTACATTTACACATAACTGCGGACGTGGACGCCAACGCCAGAGGACAACGCCGAAACGGATTTCTGTGTGAACGCGTACACACGGTTTCGTTGCGTCCGAGGTGGTGACGAACGAGAACGACGGCGTTTCACCGCCGACGAACTCCGAATTCGTCTCCGGTTTAACGAGAAAAACGTACGGTATATTACTTCCTTCGCGGCAATAGCGTCGGTTACGTGTAACGGGGCGTGTTTGGTTGCCCATACCTCCGAGCGCGCGGTATTTCCATACGGTAGTCGCTGTTCAATCGGTCGCTATTGCGACGACAAGACGTAGCGGTATTATAATAATTACTCCTCCCGAGCATCCGCTCACGCATTGTCAACTTGTTTGTAATTACGAGTGTAAACAAAAATCAAAAAATGACACGGGTCAAGGGAAATTCGGAACCCTCCTTGACCCTTGGTTTACGCAACCCGCGCTGGCGCATTTAATGTCAAACTTGATGACGTATCGATATTCCGTCCTATGGGAGGTACGACGTCGTCGTGTGCATCAACCTGAAATGACCCGTCGAAAGAATGATAAAAAAAATTATTAAACGTATTATTATTATTACTATTATTATGTAGTTGGACGAATAAACGTTTTTGTACCCGTATAAATATATATACATATAAAATTATCGTTTACGATTTATTATACTAATGCCAATAGTCGCACTGTTTAATTGTCGTTCATGTTTTTAACGTTACGGGACAGTAACGAAAACGTTTTCCCTGTCAAAATCTATTATTGGTACTGCGGAATCAGATAGCCGGCAGAAAAGTACCGGCGATTCGTAGTCCAAATGTTTACGATACTATCGAATTCGCTTAAGTAGTAAAACGTGCGTTTTCGCCGTCGTATTTTTATATCTGCCGTATTGAAATTCAACATTAAAAACGCGAATATATTCGATATTTCTTTAACGTAACGAATAAAATCCGTCCGTTTTTCAAACAAAACCGGTAAAATGTGTTTGTAGAGCCATATGCAGAGAAACTGTACCTATCGTTGCATTACGTAAACCGATAAAACGACCCTTTACGTGCGGATATTTGAAAATCGAGGCTAGACAATCGACGAATTTTCGGCTCGAAATATATTTCCGAAACTACGAAAACAGTGTTTAAATTACGTCGCGACGATGACGCTTTATATTATTATAATGAGTCCGAGTCGTACTACACACGTACAATAATGTCATATAAAAACGTGCGATAAATATATTTAGCGGACGATTGGTTAGAAAAATAATTAATTTCGCCGTTTGCAACGACACTACGCCGCTCGTACTAAAATTATATTCGCGCGACTTTAAAACGATTTTTCGATCGGATATGTTCGCCATTTCGCGTAACGCGAACATTAATTACTGTCATTGGCTTAGAAATTAAACATATATCAAGCTCGTCTAAATAATAAGTACTAAAAGTTTTCGAACCGCACCGCTAACGATAAAATTTGTAGGTGGAGGAGAATTAATAATAGATTGTGACATAACGCTCCGCAATTTTAGTTTACGTTATATATTAATAATTATTAATTTTACGTAAACCAACGTTATAAACTAAACGCTTTACATCATTCTGGCGATAATTCGTGAATTACAAAAGCGAGATATTTGGAATATTCGATAATACCCGTAATACATATTTTTAAAACTTCTCGATTAATATACGCGATATACGCGCTTCGGTAAATTCGTCGAATTTTGATGTTAGAAAATTTCATCCAAAGATTGGAAAATAATTCGTCGAGCTCAAACATATAATGGTTAGTCGGAGTATCGAAATCAAAATTTTCATGGACGATAATACATGAATGACGTTTTATAATTACGCGATTTCCTCGAAACAGTGAAATGAACTGTTTAAGTTCGCTATTTTTCGGGCGCTTAACGTAAATAACGGTTACTACAATAGCCAATAATGTCCGTTGCGAATAAATTAACGTGAATTGACCAAACGATTTACCGGATGTTTTACCATAAAAATGAATGGCTCCTACCTATAACTACGCATACGCACGCTCCTATTACAATACAATAATGTATTTCTAATAGCGACTACTGATTGTATTCACGTTTTTCGAAAATAGTTATTTAATAATCAAAAATCACCGTTATTACTAGTATTTATCGTATTTTCCAATAAACGGACCTTGTAGTGTTAAAGTCCCGCAAACGAAGTACCTCATAAATTCGTGTCTTGAATTTAACGCATAGTTATAATGTACGGTTTTCTCTTCGAATCCTTATAAATCTAAACATCACAAACTAATAAACACGCTGCCCCAAAGGTTAACTGATTGATGTGTAGGCTATAAGTGAAAATAACTGTCGTACACGTAATTGTGCAACATCCAACCGTGCGGTGTTGGGTCTGACGAACGAGGCAGAGCCCATAACCCGTGTACGTATTACATATAGGTCCCTACGCGTCACGGTTTCGATAAATCGGTCGAGAATAAATATTATAATTTATTTCGAAAACCATGAACTTTGAAAAGAACAAATCGTCTGTGTTGACGTTAAGAAAGAGCTTCGGCTATGTGTGTGTGTGTATACTGAAGTACTTAAGGATTCTAATCGCGATCGATTTGTAACCGGACAATTATTTTTATTCGGTGTCGAAATAAATAGACAAACGCAAGCGGATTATAAACTATCGAGAAGATCCGATTTGGCTGTTGAAAAATGCGTGCCGTTAAATTCGATAGTGGCGTATAAATAATAATATTCAATACCCACAATATACGTAAATTGAATTATCTATTCTTGTTTTGTTAACGTGTTTTGTTATCGAATTTTTAACGTTTGCGGTAAAATTAAGCAGATACGTACACGTTTTATAATCCTTATAAAATATACGTGACGTGTCCATTTCTAACGTTTCTAATAACATGACAAACATACGTTATTGGTTTTACTGTTAGGTTTTTTTAGAGACAATTTGGGTAAATATATTCGAAATTATATAGAATATTACGTCGAACGAAAAATGTATATAAATAAATAAAAATGTTGAGTAAAAACGCGAAGAATACAAAATTTTCATTCGAGTTTAAAAAAATTATAAAACACTCGAAAAGCGAAGTTTCACTCGGAATACTTTTTAAACCGTGATAATAAAGAGCTTTTAAAGTTTATAAAACACCGTGGTCTTATTTAACGATTTTTTTCTAACAAACTTCTCGTGCACTAAAGTGTCTGTTTAAATTGAGCGCCCTGACAAAAGCTTCGGATGTATTCTTTTATTGTTTTCGTTGGTTTTCTTCGTTACGTTAATTTGTCGATGTATACGTTTTCTTTAATAAATGAAGAAGGTAGCAATTTAAAACGAATTTTAAATAAAAAATTCTCGTAACAATAAACAATATCGTGTATTGACTACTCGTTACATTCATTATTTGGGAAACAATTTTGAATAAAGATAAATCGTACGTTTTTATTATCTCGGAATGGTGGGGGGGAATATCGAAAAACGCAATGAGGCGTAGGTTACAATGAAAACGAATAATTAAACATCAAGATTGTTGAAAAATTGTGCGACGCCTTAGAGAAATTAATCTTGTTTCCTGTATGTTTTGTTTGTTGAAACGAAAGTTTTGATCGTCCGGTAACAATTATTACGCGGCGTCAACATTATAAACACCGTTCGCCACCAATTTAAATTCGTTAATACGTAGCCACAATTGTCTCGTTCAATTTTGAACAATACTGTCTGCGAGGTACTCTCGTAAAATTAATAATATATTTTCAAACAGTTTAAAAATGTCGCGTCACAAATATCCCTATTCCTTATAGATTTAAGCGTTATTTTTAAATTTGTTCTCTAATTCGCCTTATTATTACCTTTGTTATACGCGTTGAATAGCTTCGGCAAAATAATCGTCGCAAGGATAATCGAAAATTTCCCGTTCGAAAATATTGCGGTTTACGTCTCGACAGTTATACAAAAAAACAACAAAATATCGACGAAATACTATAGAAATAACGAACGCCAGTCTTGATTTGGGTCGTACGATATTATTCAAAACGATAAATCAACGATACGTTCTACAAAAATAATATAATCGCTATTTTTTCGTAAGGTCGAATTAGTACCTTCCATTCGGCTAAAAGTACATCGCTTTTTGTGCGCACCGACCTATATTTCTACAGCTTAGGGGCGCTTTAAGTTCCACGGTTCGTGACCAATGGCGATATCCATCCAGTCTTATATCGTTTCAATAGAAAATGGTTTTATAATTTCACCCGTGATTTCCGCACGATATTGATTCGTACCAAGTGCAACTTAGGTCGAAAATACATCGTCAGGAAAATACTTCTTAAAATATGCCGTAGATGTTGTCGCAGATTGGATCGAAGGACTTTGTACAATAAAAACGTTATAACGATCAAATGATCGAATTTTAGGCCGCTTGATTTTATTTCTATTTCGATGATATACCTGCCTATCGTACCTATATTATTATCGGCATATACTCTTGTCCAATAGTTCGATGGCTCCGAAAATATTAAATTTTAAACGGCCGACCACGACGCTCAATAATTTTCGCCTCATCAATTTCACATCCATTCGACATAAGTCCATTCACGTCGTTGTACTAATATTCGTCGTCTTCGAACTCCAAATCTTCGACTCGTCTAAAAAATCCACAATTTTTTCGTTCATTTAACGACACTTGAAATCTAAAAATTATAAATATTTAGACCCGAAGCTCACGAAAGTGATACTTACATATCATATTTATGATATTATATTCGGCCCGGTGTGGTATTTGTAAAGTATCTGGCGGAAGTTGCGTGTTTTAAGATTAAAAAACATGTTGATATCCGAAATCATATACCGCAAAGTCCATGGAGTCGATACATCGATTACACTGCGGTCATAATGACGTAAATATAAAAGGGCGTTGCTCCTTTCCTTTTTGTTCGGTACAATTTACGTTCGTTTTTTATTTTTCAAAATTGTCGAACATAATCCTCATAATCGAACGAGACTGGTCTGTAAGTCGTAGAATGAACAAATACGGATAAACAAATGTAAAACCCAACCCGATCGTGGGCGTCGATCTACAAGTGCTGTAAATGGAAATCTGGAGAGCGCGTGAACAACACTCTGGTCCCCACCAGTCGCTGGAATCAGATTTTCTTGAGAACTTTACGATTTTAATTTGACAATTTAGGGTTAGTTCCTTCGAAAACAAAACTCTACATGTAAATGCTTTTCGAACGCGAACGCGTCGCCGTTATAATTAATAAAGTTTCGTTTATTATTTGCTAGTTATACGTATTTGTAAATTGCGACTTCAATTAACCGTGAAATTCGTGTAATTTTTTAAAATGACACGTCACCAATCACAGAACGAACAATTCTCAAGTGGGGATGAAACAGAAAGAACAAATAAAAAAATTGCCGAAAATCGACAAATTTTCTCCGTTCAATTTGAAATAGTTGATACGTTAATGCAGAGTCTATAACGTATAGCATTCTATTGTCTATGTATCGTCGATCATTAGAGTTAAAATAGTTTTATTTTAATTGTTCGACTGTTTGTTACTCATAAGCGCATATTCGGTCACTTTTATTGTAAAAACTATGTTAGACACTCGACTATTCGATAGCGCTTAAGCATTAAGAACAAGATGCCGAAATAAAGAATTAAATTTCGAAAAACCGTACGGGATTTCGCGAACTTGAAGTTGAGAAAAAAAAACCGAAACTTTTTTAAAACAAATTACGGTCGACGTTTCAATTTCGACGTTATTTTCCTGTTTCTCTAAAACGCGAAAAAAACGAAAGACGAAAAATTCAGTATCCCGAGACTTACGACATCGCGTCACGGGATGTACCAACGAAAGAAACAAGGCCCACCCGAATGAAACGGCGGCGACGATCTCGTCGATTCCCCCGACATCCCACCATCTAACCGGGCCAACAATGGCAAAATCGAAACATGACGGCAACGAACCGTGATCGTGGTCGCCTATTCAGGAGTGGGTCGGCGTGCGTACACCACGGCCGGGACCTCGCTTGGCGTCGTTTCGACGGCGATCGCTATTATTGTACACGACCGGTACAAATAATATTATTATATTTACGGCCGGTATTATGCACCGTCGATGTAAAATTCGTATCGGACGCGCTACACGCCATTGGCCGTGCGCGAAAAGGGCGCGCGCGTGTTAAATGTTAATCGTATGCAAATGACGAAACGGTAGCCGGACCGCCACCGCGGATCGGCGCATTGTGCGCGCGTACGGCCGACACGCCGCACGTTTCGACGTACGAATACGGTAATTAAGAACGAACGGTCGACGATTTCGCGGTAACGTACACACTAACACGTTAGTGGTTTCGACGTAGGCGCATGAGAGAGTAAAATATAATTTAATAGGTTCCGCGCGTCAGCCGTATTAACGCCGCTGTTTACACACGACCGTAACCTTTTCCGAACGGACGCTACGCCGCCGAATTATTAGTATTTTTTTTCTCATTCGGTTCGCCGGCATGGTGGACTATCGTCACGACGTATCCGGTAGCGTCCGCTTATTCCTTTACGCCCGAAACTACTCGTCCGGCAGTGTACGTTCGACGCCAACGTCGCGACAACACACAACGCCGACGGCGATCATTATTATATTGTTATCTCGTAGCGGTGACGATAATTTCAAATAAATAAGGCTCTTTAACGGGACCGCCCGTTACGACGTTTTTATAATATTTTGAACAATTTATAAATCGTACGCGTACGCGTTAATCGAAATTAAATTCACCCAACGATTAAGTCATTTCGTTCGATATTGTTATATGTTTTTTATGAGCTAAGGTTATTAAATATTTAAAACAAAAACGACATAATACGATTTTTAAATGTTATTCGCTTTCCGAAATAATCGATTTCATAAAACGCGCCGATATACGCGTTAAATAAAACGAAATCTATTCATCTTTTTAATTACGTCAATTTCGCTCAAAAATGTACGTTAATTAATCGAAAATTATTCGTACCATAAAAAACGAAATAATAGTAAAAAGAAATTAAAAAACTGGAATCGTCAGTCGTAGCCGGACAAAATTCCGTATTTTGGAAACAGGTTTATCTTTTTACTACTAGATTTATATATATATTTTTCTTATTTTGTAACGAAAATGAGTCAATTGCCCTTATAGTGACCCTCCCTTGTATCCGTCCTTGATATTTGTACATACGTTAATATAAAAGCGGCGAGTATTTGGCGTTGTCCTAGTTTAAGGTTTATTTCGATCGAATAACTCAACGTTATGAAGTAGTAAGTATAATAATATAATAAATTAAAAAAGAAAAAAAGAAAAAAAGAAAAAAAGAAAAATAATAATAATCGTTAGAAAATTATAACGAGGCGATTAAATCTTCATTTACAATACTTACTGTAAGTTAATTATAACGAATATTATCGATTAAATCAAGAATAGCTTCGAGATGCTTAGTTAAAAACCATCACCTAGTTGTCGATAAATTAACGAACGATGTTATATTAATCACGGAAATACAATCGTATCGATCGATAATGGCGTATCTGAATATTTTTACCCGTATAACATTTCATAGGTATAGGGAATTTTTGGCTCGGTGGAAATGCTCTACCCGGTGACAAATAAAAAACAGTTACTAAATAAATGTAAATTAGGCGCCAGAACTCGTTAAAAGTCAGTTTTGCCGATTTCAAACCAATCGTACAGGTAGTTAGATAACTATAACTATAAAAAAAAATAATTAATGTCTTTAGAATGTTTACTACAAACTCGAACCGAGTTCGAAATTGTATTTATTTACAAATACCCGTCCACTTTCGAAGTGTTGATTTGATTAATGGCGTGATAAAACATTTTCGACGCCGGTAAACGACGTTTCGTTAAAACGAAAAGTGCGTATAATGGCCGAACATTTCGACCGCGGTCGTAATAACGTAAAATCTAGCCGGCCGAACAATTTTAAGCGAATGATAATAATAATATAATCTCATCGGCGTTTAAATAAAAGTTCGAAAATATTATACAACGTCCGTATGAAAACAACTGTTTACTAGGTTAACGATGACGATGGTTGGACAAGCACATCACTACCGAGTAAACTCATTGGAATGTGTGCACGCATGCGTATGTGTGTTTGTGTGTATCAGAGAGAGAGAGAGAGAGAGCTCCTTTCGGGTACAGTGTTGAATTATATGTACATACCATCGTGTCGACTTTCGAGTATCATTATATTGTAATATACTGTACGTAACGAAAGTATTTACGTGTGTATGTGTATATAAATTGATATATGATAAAAAAATTTGACGTCGCGAATAAATTGTTGCACAACGAACTATAATATTATAGCGCGGTCGTGACGTAACGCGTAGCGCATACCTAAGACGGTATCGTCGATGGTATAATAGGTACAACAACAACGACCACGACGACGACGATGTAAAACGCGTGTCGGCCGACACACCGACGCCGACGACGTAAGTGGTCGTCCGGCAAAGGTCATTCGCGCGTCTCGTCAACGATTCCTCGTCGTGTGCCGGTCCTGCTACCGCCACCAGCCGTTGTTCGCGCAATTTTCCAGCCGTTTCCCATTCACGTGCTGCGCTACGACATTTGTGCACCGATATAGGACTTCGCAACGTTCGTTCCGAAAATCACTTCGCGTCCCGCACCCGAACGTGCGCCCGTCATGAACGGGCGAAGAACCGTTTTAAATGCCCTGACGTCGCCGGTCGTTTTTCGCGGCCGCGCTCGCTACGGGAAAAACCATCCGAGACGCGCACTTATGGCGCACATGGACGATGCCGACGACTCACTAGGTCTTCCGGGCGCGTTTAATAATCGATTTCCTCGATTATTATTTACGGCCAACAAACAACGGTCGTCGTTGATTCCGTGCCGACCGGTACCGTAACACCCACTTGTGATTCCGTACGTTTCGAAAATAAACGCTCGTCGATTACCACCCGCACAATCATTTCTACCGATTGCTTAGTTACTCTGGCCAACGCACATTTGTTAATGTACGGCAAACGTGTTTTTTCACCGAGTTCGATTTCGACGCGAACCAAAAAAAAAAACCTAAATACGAATTGAATACGTACGAGGCGCGTCCGTTTATGGACGCCGTGACTTATTTTAAGTAATATTTACGAGCGTAATAACGGAACGCTAACGACCGAAAATCACGCGGAAAACGTGTATTATAATCGAACTCGAACTAAAAACGACTGAATTCCGGTCGGAAACATACGACAATCGATTGGGTACACCGTATTTATGATTTACCGCGGCTTTTCGTCGGAACATTCGTTTATGGTCGTGCTCGCTTACTGGTTCTCGTTCAGTATCGCAACGTTTGGTTGCCATTCTAGTAGACCATTGCCCGACCACCCTAACCGTTTCTCGAGTAATATTTTCCGAACATATTCGAGTTTCGATACCGAACGTTACGCTCTGGTCGTAGCACAAATTGTCCGAGCGCGTGCGTCACTCGGCGTAACGCGCATAATCGAGATATACGTTTCCGATACAGCGACGATAGCTGTCGAATCGTTTGTTATTCCGTTCAATATTCCGAGTTCTGACGCTTTTAAATGAATCGCAAACTATGTACACTCCGTAATTGGCCGAGACATCGACAACTGGTCGTCCGATCGGAAGAAACCGGCAAAGGTGTAAAGCCAATTGTGTACAACGTTGATGAATCCTGGTGTACGTGCACGAATATATTACTACCGTACAACGGGCTCGATCGCCGTTGTATACGTTATAAGGCAGTTTTTAGTTTCGTTGTTAGCCGATCGACGGTCGTCATAATATTTTGTCCCGCTAATTTGTCTCATCGTTAGCGAATCGGTGGATTACGCCGTCAGTGTCCGTTCGAGACGAATTATTATGGCGTTACAATACTTCGGATTGCCGATACCGGCCACGCCCAAACAGTTTAACGTTAACAGTGATGATTATTTTAAAAAACCAAAAATGGGTTCGAATAAATTTCGTTCGAATTTTCTACGGTTGCGTTTCGATCGAATAATTGGGATCGTAGAAAAACTTTTATCGATTCGGAAATATATAAAACGCTATAGTTCGTTGATAAATCGTCGTCTATAATCATCGACAAAATTTATCGTCGTATATCATAATAATTAGCGAACAGCGACAAATTTTAAATAATTTTTTTACGTCGATATTTTTACATTTCGATTTGGTAGTTTTTCAAATCCTTGGGAATCTTTTAGTTTACTTGAAATATCTACTTTGTATACGATAAACAACGTTTCCTTCGTTCAATTATTTTTTCTGCGTCTGTTTAGGTCAATTTTCGAATTACGTTTTAAACTATATCATATACCACACACCCACTGAATACTGTTGTAGAAAATAAATACCCAAAATGACTATAGTTGAAAACCGCGTTATGATTAGGGATAAATTAACATACTTTACCTGTAAAATTATAAAATGAATAATACGTTTTCGGTATATTTAATGGAAGTAAATTGGATACTTTCTGGAATTTCAAATTGTACGAATTTTTTTTTTAAACGCGAAAACGTTACATTCTTAATTGTTACGAAACATTTAATCGGTTACTACGCGGGTTAACAATTTATTTTGTACGAAAATTTGATACCAGATCGACGAGCTTCTGCTTTCCCCCTCTAAATTGATCGCGCGACGAAAATGTTATTTATTTAATTTTATTTACTAAAAATACTCATAAATGGACCGTGTACATGTACAATCAACATGACGTTGTGCAATACGACGCATATTAATAAAACATAAAACGCTTTATATAACTGCTCGATTACTACAATTTTTTTTGCTACAATAACATCTTATAATATAATGCAATATTTGATTTACGAACTATATGGGTTGGTGAAAAGTTCATTACATATTAACGTTTTTATTTAAAAGGTTCGTTTTAAACGTATGAAATGTATGTAAATAATAACGATACGTGATGCGTATTATAACGATAATATCGTATAGTTAAAAATTACAATAGTAAGTTAGTGAAGTTCAAAGAATTGTTCCTGCTGGACTATTTTCGTAGTACTTTGACTATGTGAAAACGGTCGCAATTATTTAAAGAATTGAACGTGTCGTTTGGCACAATATCGTATAAGCTGGAATTCGCTACAAATGGTATCGAAAACAGCTATATAATTCAATCACGTTTTAAAAACACATCCAGTGTGTACGGCGGATCGACGAATTTCGTACTCGATAATAGTTAGTAATAAAATTATACTTATAATAACGATTCAAAATTAGTTCGTTAAATAGAAACATGTCTTTAAGGTTTCGTGTATTTAAGTTAAATCGTTTAAGTTTCGTTATATAGGGAAATAATTCGTTATAAATAATATATATATATATAGAAAAAGAGAATTAGGTTAAACAAAAGTTTATGAAGTATATATGTTCCACTGCATTTCTATAATCCATTTTTTCGATAAATATATCGGAGTAAAAAGTAAAAACAAAATGGTAAAATGAAATTAAATTGCGCGCTATTTTATGTCGATAACATATATATATATATTGTTGAATTAAAAATTAATTGTGGGTTTCTTTAACGTAAAATTATTTCGCGGAACGGAACTAATTTCACGGTAACTCCTAAATTAACGGCCCCATTATACACGTAAGATATGATCGAATTGTTTGTAATTTGTCGACTTTTTTCGTCTAAACGCAAAAATATATTTATATAATATTTCGGGGAGGTTTTAATAGCGTACGTTATTCGATTATTCCCGTAACCTCTAAATTAAACGATGTGTATTCGTTTAGTGGCGTTAATAAAAATTACCAACAATTTCATTAACATGTTTATAATGTATTCTTTTAATTTACGTCTTATTTTATTATTACGCGCGTCTCGCTTTCATAGGCAAATTCAACGTGTCCGTGATACGATTCCGTAGCGTAGCCCCATCGTGTTTCGAAGGCTAAAACGACAGTTTTCGTAGTATTTACGAAAATACTCGGCCATAATGAAATGTTCGACTTGCGTTCGAAATTGTATTCGGTTGATAATCGTCGTCTCATGATCCTCGCGATAATTATATAATAAAATCGTCACTTTTCTCGTCGCCAAACGCGCGATATTTTTATTTACGCGTTTATTTATTTATCACGCACCGAGAGATCATAAAACAATATAATGTAAATATATACCGTAAGATTTATCGGCGTGCCGTAGCAGACGACTTCTTACATATATACGGGCGTGTACTAGCATATTTATTAATAATGTACACGTACGTACGGGTAAAAATGTCTGCGAACGTGCGCACACTCGTTGGTAGCGAACATAAAAGAAAATAATACCAGAAAGTGAGGTCGTGTATTACACGTCGAAATTGAAAAACTCGTTAAATCAAAGTATGGGACGATATTATTAAACCTTGTGCGATCGTCAGATTACACGCTCAAAATTTTACGCAAGAGCGTTCCAATAAATACGGCGCGTTTAAAGGTCTTACGCGAAATGTAAATAATAATAATAATAATAATCATAATGACGACAACAACGAGAAAACGACCCTGATCGATGCATCTGTTCATTTGTAACGAACTCGTAGTTTTCCCGTCGTAGACGACTTTTTTGACATTTCGATAAACGCGTTTTAACCTTATATCCCCCCAACGTCGCAAATAGCAAGCCGACGTTTTTGACGTAAAACCGGTCTTTAGAGGTCGACGATACGACGCGTCGCGTTACCGAATCATCTTCTTCGAATACAATAAAACGTAAATGTGTAACGCGAATTCTCCTCTGTCGCGTAGGCGAATAATCGTATAACAGATCTTAAGTCTTGAAACGAACGTCAGTTAACACGGATCGATCGTCGCGCGAACGCGTAGCGCAAAAACCGGCCGTTTTTCGAAACGAAACGAAATACACGCGCGTTATGGCGATCGCTTGGGGAATAACGTTGAAATTAATTCGATAGCCGTAATCGACGACACAGACACGACCGATTTATCGTGAAAATCGCCATTGGAATGCTCGAGTCATTTATATTTAGCCAGTTTTCGTGAATCGTATGAAATATTATTCGCCTACATTCAAGACGCATAATCTATATACGCTCACAAAGGACAGTCAAGGCTTACGAAATTTTCGTAAAAATTTTAGCAAACCGAAAATCTTTTGTAAATTTACGCGTACACACACACACATATATATATATATATATTTATTTATTTATTGAGCACTTTGAATGTGAATTATTTACGATATGAATCTATAAATTATTAGAATCCGAGGTTTAAATTACCATCTGATTCGATTCAATTTCTATTCGTTCTGAACCAAAATTTATTACAAATTATAATGGCGAACTCGGCGTAATTCCTTTTTTTCGGTCGTAGCCGTTTTAAATAAAATCTCCTCGTCTTTATCCCGAGCGGAAAAATTGATTAATCGATTATTCGCGGGTTGACATATATAGAAATAATTAATTTCCTCGACAAAAAAATATCGTAAAGCCGCGATATCGATTTGTGGTATTTTTCGATCGACGAAAGTTACGCCACCATGCGCATATTTATGTATACTACACGAACACGTCGCAAATAACGCACCCTGTTTTCGTCGTTCAAATTATTTTTGGATAAACAGCGATTACGATAACTTTCGTTTTATTAGTATTTCGAACACCCATCAGTAGTCACCGCCGCCGCCACCTTTTTAAACAAAAAGGGGTCGTATTTTATTGGCGAAACCGCAATTATGGATGTTTACGTGTCATCGGTGGTCTACGTCCAATTTGATTTTGAATAAATAATATTTATATTATAATAATATTCGTAAATACGGACCCTCTCTTTTTTTACTATGTTGGTAAAAGTGTTCGCCAAAGCTTATTGAAACCGTTCGGGAATACGAATATAGTTTTCGAAGTGGCGTTAAACGTTTTCAAGATATTCCTCCTACATTATAAGATTAAAAGGCTTTCGTTTTGACGATATTATTATCATTATTACGGAGATGGCGGATCTCATAGGAATATATAACGCGGCGAGCGTAATATCTAACTGTACGGTACGTTCTTTTTGTTGTGTAAACGTAATCGGGATAGTTTACAATTAAATAAATTACGCAACGGTCGCGGCGTACACGAGAATAGAACTGAACGATTTCGTTTTATCGGTTTCGCCGCGGAGGATTTACGTGAGCGGTTCCGCGCGTTTGCCATAAAACGCGCGTTCGAAATTGTTGTCGCCACGGGAAATTATAAAACGTAATTTACAACGTATTAGGCGCGTACCATTATCGCCATTATGATTTACGGGCGATCACCGTCGTGTAGCTCGTGTATTTCGGGTTACTTTATATCGTGCACGAAGCGTACCGTACGGTTGACGCGGTATCCACGCACGCTCGTCATTATCCGTCGTTACGATAAACGTTTAGAAATTTAAGGGCAAATTTCATTATTGTCGGTACGACGCGCTCTTAAATTCCAATAGCCGTTCGTATTGTATCTATATTGTTTGTTCAGTTGCGAATACGTTTACCGGGCGCTCGTTTTCGATACAACTCGTCGTCGTTTCGCAAAAAACATTTTTCATTCGTCCCGCCGAACCTTGTACGTTTATCGTCGTCAATAATAGGAACACGTCGACGTTATTTTTACGTAAACAGAATACTCCGTACGCCGTATTATTATATAATACGTTTATATTCCGACGGAATTACTATTTATTTTGGCGGCGTATCGAAAAATTAATTTTACACTCAAGGCTAAATAAACAGTAGGAGGTGCACATTCCGCAGTAGCGGTACGAATTACAAAATTCGGGGCATGTCGAGTCATGTCTTCGGTAATAAAAATGTTTTACGACGAACTCCGCTAGCGTGTAATTTAAACGCAAATTTACGTAAGCGATTAAAAACGTTGTTTGTTTTTCGATATTTCGTCGCGAATTTCCGTATACTGTGCTGTGTACGTTTTTGCACGCGTGACGGTGTTCAGTTTTCCACACGTTCGCCGTGTTCGTAAAGAAATTTCATCCGAATTACGTCGCGTACTTTATCGCGAAATAACTGTTTGTACAGCTACGTTGAAAAAAGTTCACAATGTGCGCCTTCGACGTTTCGTATATATTATCTAGGATCGCGATTGTCGAAACGAGATAAAAAATAAAAATAAGAGGTAACTTTTCTTATATTTCTTCGTAAAAATGTCGAAATGTACGTAAAGACAAACGAATAATTTTAACCGAATTTAACGTTTTAATAACTTATTAACGGTTTATTTTTTATCGATCATTAGTACCGTGCATAGGACTCGACGTTTCCCTACAAAAAGTGAGCATGCAGAATACGCCTGTACAACTACTTGAAAAATTACAACGAGCGTACGACGTTATTTCGTCGATATTCTCGACTATTCGCGCGTAACCGTTTGTAGAAATTGGAACGGCGTACGTAGTCCAGCGTGGTTTTTTGTGCATTACATAAATATGACCGGGCGGCTCGAGTAAAAGATATTCCGATATTGTTCGACAATTTTATCAACAACATCGCCTAAATGCGTACGGATCACTGGAAACAATCCAAAACTCGTTTACATTTCGCGCTTCTCTTTTCTCCTAAAACAAATACGAAGAAAATTACGCGCGACCGGTTCCCCGATTATGGGAATTCCTCGCGACGACCGCAAGGCCGAACACGGTAATATTTTTGCTCGTCTGCCCACCCCCAATTGTTGTTCGACCTACACGATTTACAATTTTAACACGGATCGGCGTAGTACGTATTATAATAATATTGATATATATATATAATATTGACCTACATAACATTGAAGTTGAAAAACACAAATGATATTCGTGAAATCATAATAATCGATAATTTACATGAACGAGGATTTCAAATTATTTTTAATAATCAACCGTTATATTACGTACCCTAAGTATATTACTAATATTACTTTAAAGATTCCCTAATATCCGATATAACTACCTCCGAGATATGATAAAAACTTTGTTTTTATATTAATACGTTATAAATCGAACCGAAATTATCTGTTGACTATATATTAAAAAATTTAAAGTTTTTTTAAATTTTTTTATCGAAATAAAACTAATTTGGGTGAATTATTAATGCCCGTTTTGTAACGCTTTCGATCGTAAAATATTTTGGCAGTAAGGTATAGATATGTATGTATAATATCGTTCGGTTATTTTTAAATTAATAATCGACTTGGTAACGGTATTTCGAGTGAAATTAAGTTTATTTAAGGATTTGTCTTTTTACGAATTTCAAGGAAAATTAATTGCACCGATGATTAGTATCTTATCATTTCTACCCCGTTCGTATCACCGTTAAATTTTAGTTTTCTCGAACAAATAAGAAAAAACACGTGTTCAATTTTCGAAAAACAATCAGAAACTCACGGGTCAATTTTTCCCTTAATTTTTGTGTCAATCGACTTTTTATCAAATTTAATTGGAACTATTTGTAATACTATAATTTTACAAAACAATCGCACATTCCACTATTTTTAAACCTCGATTATATTATAGTTTTTGTTAACAACTTATTTTTATGGTTCATATTATGACACAAGATAATTTACTAAACATTTTTATGTAAATAATAAATATCGAGTTTACGAAATTCAAAACATAAATAATCCAATATTAAACCTAAATGTAGGAGACTAAAAAATTTACTCTTCTATACTTTTTCGTATATATTACGAACATTTTAAACGCTTATTTATAGTGAACTGTTGATTCATTACTTAAAACCTATGTAAAAACCTTTTAAAAATAAATATTACCACGAAATATGAATTTGATATTAAAATGAATAAAAATAGAAAAAACCAAATGTAAAATTTCAATTTTAACGTAATAAATTATTATAAAATTACTCGAAATTAAATTATTTATAAATACGAAAATCGACTGAAAATTATGTGTTCTACGTTAAACGTATGTATAATATCCAAACGTAGAATTATTAAATCTCCAATTTGTAAATGGAGAAACAATTTTCATTGTCGAGTGAAACTAACGAAATTGTTGGTATATAATATACCGTTTCGAAGATCAAAAAACATCAAAGTATTCTAAGTAAACTAACCTCGTAAAATGGTTTTCAATTTTACAGAAAAGTAGGTTTAATCAAATAACGTACCTTCAGTAATCCATTAAATACGATAGTAAACGTGTAAACAACGTTTGAAGTTTTTAGAATTTTTATCGCAAAATGAATAAAAAAAAAAAAAAAAAAAAAAAAAAAAAACGTAAATTGGAGAAAAAACATAAACTTTAGGTACGATTTGAAAAAATATAGATATAGGGAGGTCATTTACGTATCTGTTTAATAGTGAATGTGAAAAACGTAACGTTTTGAACTGGATAATACGTATTATGAAACACGATTTTAAATTGATTTTTAAATTATTCATTCGTGTATATAAATATAAATACTGTTAAACTGAAAAAATGTAATTTGTATTATTTAAATATTGTACAAAAATAAGCAATTCATTTTGTATATTTTACGCATAGTTATAATATAAATGACAAATTTCAGTTTTGCATAATAATTTATTATGCGTTCAACTTTCCGATGGTCACGTTGTACGTAGGTATACAGAAATAAAGCGATAATTGAATACTAAAATTATACAAATGGCACACGCGTTATTATACAAACGATTTCAATGAAATACATTTGCCAGCGAACGCCGTTATATCGGAGTAAGATCGTCGGGCAGTTTTCGTACAAATCTTTCCTTGGAAATACGAATACGCGCAAAATCCGTCAAATAATTTCACTCCGTTATCGTTATATCTTAATAACGATGATTCGACCGCTTTAATTATTATTAATGGGCGTCGTCGTTTTAGCCGTCAACGCGGCGAAAAACCAGTAAAACTTTTAACGCTATATCGAGTTATCTAAACGCTTAGTAATCGTGTGGAAGATTCGTACTTCTAACGCCGTAGATTATATTAATCTACGGCGTTAGAAGTACCAATTAGCGATTTAGCGATTTTTGGATTAGATTATTATCTAATCCGAAAATCGCTAATTCGCCTTCTTCGTACATGTTACGATATGAGAAAGTACTTTACTGTATTGCGTCGATAATTAACCACCCGCTCGTGTATCGAGATATAAATAATTGAATTCAAAAAAACGCCTCAACCAATAGTCGGTATTTATTCTTATGGACACCGGTAAATTAAAAAGTCATAGGACGTGTGTGTATTGTAGAGACGACGTCAATAATCGTAATGGTTTATCAGCGAATGATTTAGTCTCGGGGGCGTTAAAACGAAAAAATTACGCTTTATCGCGATCCTTGTAAACGATTAAGTCGTCCAGCGCGAATAGAAGATATTCGGGGGATTTTAGTTGAAATATATTCGAAACGCGTTCGACTTATAAAAGGTATACGAACGGACGTCGCGAAATAAATCACGAGCGTATCGCGCGTTACGGCAATATGTATGATAATTTGTTCGTCCTTTTCGAAAAACCTTCGAGTTAACTTCGCGACGTTTTAATTGCACATTTCAAAAACGTAGCCCCGCGTGCCGATTTCGGAGATCTGTGTTAACGGTGACGTATCGCAGCAATCGTGCACTTTCTGCGAGCGAAGATAATTTGCTCGCCCTCTCGCGTTATTCATTATCTCGGTCAGGCACAGTTGAGAACCCAACCCAACTAATTGTATCCCGTCCGAAGTCGCCGCGAGTGTACACCGTGCGCACGGATTTACGATCGAACCGTAATCTGGCCAGTAGCACTTAGGCGGGGTCTATGTTTAGCGTGTTGCGCCGTCCGGGGAACGAGACCAGACCGGGCTGAGTGTAATTTTCCGACCGGACGTGTTTATTATATACGAGCCGAACGGTTTGTGCGAAGTCGATGGAGGTCCGAGAACGAAATGGCGTGCAAATGGATGAGGCCGTACGTTACGCTCGGTAATACTCGTACCCGGCGTTCGTTTACTATCCGGTTTTTTTTTCATTTCGGCTTATAGCCCGAATGATAATAACGATCCGGGAGAGCAAACACACTGGGTAAATGCCAATATCAAACAATACCGAGTTATAACAATACGCGACCTAAACTCGAAGAGGAAACGTTCGACGGATCTCTATGATTTGAATTGTACCTACGCAATTTTAGTGTCCCGGAGTCTGTATTACGAATTATTTGGTAACGTATAATTTTTGGAAAGCACACGGGATAACGGAGGGTTAGCGTGTGTAAGGATTTAGATAGCGACGTAATTATTCGCAAAGCATTATAGGTAGTTAAGTAGTTGTTTTATTGCTTATGTCTTTGTGAATTAATGTGGTTTGCGAAATACCGGGGGAAGACTTACACTAAACGCGACGGAGTGGAATATCCGAATTATTATGATATTTGGTTAGTAGAGCAGGACGCACGTATTTCGTACGACATTATCAGATCGGTGTGACTAGATTAATTTATATACCGCAATTTAGTTTCGAATTTATTAACTGAATTTACACGGACAAATTTAACGTGTTTAGCTAACCGATTAAAAGACAAAAACTGTACTATATTGTGTACACACTCGTTATAACTGGCGACGTAACTAAACTGACAATTTTGCCGGTTCCCTATTTGGACAGATCTTTACAATTTGTTCGACAAATATTTAAACGTTTTAATAATTGCGTCCGCTTTTCGATCGATCGCGGGGACTTTTAAACGCGCGCTTTCGACCGAAAAACTTGGTCGTATATACCCAACTAAAAATACATCGTTTACAAAAATCGAACGTCGCTTTTTTTTAAATATTAAAAAATAACACATTTAACGTTTGTTAAAACGGATACTAACGATAACGCCAACAACTCTTATACTCCAACTGTAATATGACTTTTAGTATTAAATTCAATTTACTTACGCATATCCCTCGATTAATATCACTACATAATTTATTATCTATTTTTAGATTATATATAAGAGGCAAATGCGATATTTTAATATTTCAATAAGATAATTAAGGCTCGTAATTATTCATTACTCGTAAACTTCTTTGAATATAAATAAAAATGAAAATTTTTTTTAACGAACTAAAATATTAAAACGATAGCGTTATTCTTTGAATTTCGATCAAACGAATTTACGATTGAATGACGCTTTGGATATCAATTAAATTAATATGCTCACGCGTGGACTTAAATTGTATATTTTGCATTACTGATTATTATACGTCTTACGAATTCGTGCGACATCGCTCGTTCCATTGAAAATCGGTATTCCATTATTAAGTTAAACCTAAATAAAAATATCGATAAATTATCGCGTTCGAAAAACGAGTTGTCGGAAGAAACGAGACTATAGTGATGGTTTGTAGAATAACCACTCGAAAGAAATTCCAGATTTCGTGCGTGAAAAACGATAAACCAGTAAACAGTACTGTTCGTCTTTCAATATAAAACTAAACTATTCCGAAACGACCAATTCGATTATATTATCGATTAGGTAACGGAGTTTGTCCGAAAACGTATCTACCAAACGAATTATTTGTTCGCGTATTGTTTCGATACATTCTCCGTTTATTATGGACTATAAACAACATCATTTCGGCGATTATTTTCGCGCGGAATTCACATTTATTTAATTAAATTAAATTTAATAAATTAATATTTATTCGTTCACGCGCGCAAAGTATAGAAATGTCCACCGAATAGCGGCCGTTACGACGCGCATCGTCAGTACGGTATAGAATCGACACGAACGCGAAACTGACGGTAGTATTTTTAATTTTCCCTTAAACTTATTCGCCCGCCAACGGTTTTAACGTCGGTGTTTTTACGCCGGTACCTACACCACGTCCCCGACCTTTCGGACACCAATATCGGGTTAGTTACGTGATTCCCGAGTATATTCCCTAGAATGAATCACGAAACGCGCGTACACACGCGCGCACTGATGCGTACACGGTGACTAGGTCATGTTATCATAATGCCACCAAGGACGCCGATTCTCGAAATAAATAAATAAATAAAAATTAACGATAATAATAAAAACTATTGGCGAAAAAAAGAAGAAATACCACGGAGGAATTTATATAATCAGCCATGGTAGGAAATTTATAGCCGATCATCGCACCACGGCTCCCTCCATGCACGTGCCATTGACCACTTTTACACCTACGTAGCCTACTCGTTTTAATGTTTGTATAAATACCCGGGTCGGCAGCCACCGACCGATCCGACACACGAGTTTTTGTGACAAAACCTGAAGTGAAAATACGTCTACGTACGCGCTTCGTTGCGTACAAAAAATACATTAAACAAACACCGTGTCTGTCGTCATTTATGGGCAACATCGCGGGCACAGACTGAACTTAGCGTTGGCCGTCGTCTCAACCCTTACGAACCGTTTTCGTCGCCGGGTATCGGGCTGCTTGTTCGCACAATTCATTTCGTCGCCAAGGATCGTCATCCATAAGTAAGTACTTACCGATAACCACTACACCATTTACGTTCGATTAATATTATACGTAATTACAATACGCGGTCAATACATTTTCATATACTTACACCGGTTTTGTGATATACCGTCGGAGAGTTCACTGTGTAGTTTGCAATTGATACAAACTCGATCAGAACGCTTATAATTGAAAATATTCGTTTCATCCCGAGTATATTTCGTATAAACGACTTCTTTTTCCTACTGTAGCGTTGCAAAACTAGTTTTCGTCTTTAATAAAAACGTTAATAACGTATTCCATTAATAATTTCGGTACGTTTAAGTTTATATTCGTCCCTAAATGAATAGTTAAGCGTATAACCGACAAAGTAAACGTAATTAAAACTCGTACGTTGGAAAAGAGAAAATTAAAATGTTAAAATATTCGAACATGATTTCGTGGCCATAAATTTAAATACGTCCATCGAACGTATTTGAAAATAGTTATTATGTTTAGATTCGGCGAGAATTCGCGCATTTAAAATTCATTTTTGATACGCAAGTTGGATTATCGTATATGATTTTTCGATTTTTATACGAAAATAGTACCGGTGCAATATTCGATACCTCGTATTCAGGTTAAACATATCTATCGTATAAATAAATATTCAATAGCAAAAGTCGTTTTTAATATTAAAAACATATTTGAATCGTTTAACTCAGCGTCTTTATCGTGTCGCGGTCACAGTTTATTTTCCTATACCAAATACTAAATTCGTCGTTTAAATCATTTTTACGATATATAATTCGCGCGTTAAATTATCGGAGACAAATACGCGCATAAATCAAGCGAATATTGATCTATGAGTAAATTGACTAATTGCAAAACGTAAAAAACGTTTTTGTTAATCCGTTATGAAAATTATTCAGATTTATCGAGAAAAGTATACTATTTTCCAATGTTTTTTAATAAAAAAGAATATTCGAAGGGTTTACGTATTATTTATTCTCGGGGATTTCTGTTTACTTTGGACTAATGTAGGTTCGTTAAATATCAAAAAAAGAAATATGTTTATATAAACGTATAAGTATATGCCAACTAGAGTTGTTTAAATAGATCAAACGATTTCACATCACTATAAATACTTAATACACGCGTAATATTTAACTTCAGATGTATAATTATATAGCCACTCCAAGTACATCAATGATGTAATCATTTCATTCTATCGTATGATTTCCACTTTTAACATATTTTAAGTTATTATTTGCGCAATTTCAATATGAGAAATTACAATTATCTACAAATGAACAACGTTTCCAAATATTTACGACTAACTACAAAATAATATGCTTATACAGTCGCGCCTACTTTTGACTAAAATAAGCCGAAATATCAATTTTCCATTTCTAAAACGAAATTTAAATCTCGTTATAATAAAAAATTCGTGTTCGCGTGTATTTTACCGTTTCAATCGTAGCTTACTATTATTTATTACACATTTTCGAATATCAATGAACATTTAAATCGTCTTTATGAACTACAAATTAGAACGATAGCAGTTTTTTTCAAATTTCAATAAAACGAATTTACCATTAAACGACGCTTTAGACATCAAGTAAATTCCTACACATCCGAGTGGTACTTGAATTGTACATTCTACGATATTTACCTTGCGAATTCGTCCGAGGTCGCTCGCCCCGTCAAAAGTCGATATTTTACTATTACATTAAATCCGATAAAATATTGATAAATTATCGCGTTTGAGAATCGAGCCGTTGAGAGAAATGAGTCAATGAGAGTGTACGTTAATGGTTTATCAGAGGAAGTCCAGGTTACATAAACAAACAAAGGAACGCCAATAACAATATCGTTCGTCAATAAATATAAAATAAAGCTATTTTGAAACGACCAGTTCGATTACGATAACAATTACGGGGTCTATCCGAAAACGTATCGAATGTTAATAATTATAAATACCGGAGGTTATTTATCGTTTCATTTACGCACGTATTTCCATTCGAGTCGAGCAAAATCATGACCACCTTAAATCGGATACGTGAAAACTAAAAGCGTAATTAATCGAGACTTTTAAGACCGTACGGAGTGGACGTAATAATAATTGGGTCCGTTTATTGACTCGTCTTATTACGCAAACCGCGGTGTAGTTATTTAACGATTCGTATATTAACGTCAGGCCGTCTAATGCGTCTTTTCGATATAATATATTGTCTAATCGAAAGTAATATGATTATACGAAATTTGATTGCTCGAATCCTACAGCCATCGTTCAATCTTCGAATAGCGCACGTCAAATCGTTCCCAATCCGTTCTCGTAGTTTTAATTTCACCTAAAGCGAACGCCCGTATTATATTATTGCAAGTCAATCATAAATTACGCCGTGGTCGATTGTTCGGTAATAGAAACGATTCGACGAGTCGAAAATAAATACCGAAGCGATTAAGCAACGAGCAATACGCGCGCTACAATATTTCGACGAATTTTTTTCCAGGGGGGGGCGTTAACCCTCTACATACGCGCGCGTCAACATTTTATAATAACGTTCTCTACGACGCTCGGTTTTTCTTAAACTTCCGATCGGTCGAATTTGATACGACACTAATCGCGTTTTCGTGTAACGAACGAATGGTTTTATGTCCGATTCAAGTCATGGCGATAGGATTTCCGACTTTTATATCATTCAAGAGACGTATTACACCGGTTCGTGCGCTTTTACGCGCGAATATTAAGGTGTATATTAAACTTCGCGGGCAGGCGCGCACGAACGAAAATTGTCGAAATCACTTTCGACTTTTCCTCGGTAGAAACATTATGTAAGTGACGTACGTAACCCCGTATAATTGCGCCGAAACGCCGCGGTATATGGTGAGACGACGAGCCGGTGAGAAAGCACCCGTGCAGGTCCGTGGGTAGTGGTTTACCGCGGGTAATAATAGTCTGGAAGCATATACGATTCCCGAATATATACGTTCGCGCGTGTATTTCCGAAAGACGCCCGGGATCGATTTTAATATTAGCGATAATTCGTCCGGTATACCGTACGAAATGTGGGCGGACTGAAAAAAAAAACGAACGCATATTTTACGAATATATACGTAAATTTATATATTTTTTGTTTACGATCGATCGTTATTCGAAAATATTTCGATGTTTATATTATCCCGTGGATTTTCCTCTTCCAATGGATTATGGTGCGCCGTAAATAAGATCTTTCACCTATCGCCTACACATTGACATTACCGTTGTCAACTTCGACGGGTGTTTCGTTTTCGACGTTATTATCGTCACCAGACGATCGATGTGGACAAAAGTATAACGCTTTCGGGTGTTTGTGCTAATATACCTAACAATATGTTTCTCGTCTTATCTCGTGTAAAGCTTCAATTGTAGCCCGGTCGCGAAACGAATTCAATTAATTTTATTTCGATATTGTCGCCGATTCGAGCGGTATAGACTACCGTACGTTTTCGATAATCTCATTGCTTAATTCAACGGCGAACAGAATAACGTCAATATACTTACCACGGACAAAACCCTATTAAATTATAATCCGTTATACGTTATAATAAATAGATATTGTATTATAATATTTTTTTTTTTTTTTTTTTTTTTTTGAATCGAGACCTGGCGGGACCTGCTTTTCGCATTAATTATAATACAATTAAATACAATTAATTATAATATTTACGTTACACTATACGTATTACATCTATATTTGTACGTAGTTATTGTTTCTTTTTTATTTTTTGTAAATAGTAGATTACGTTTTATATTTGTTTGGCTAATTGACAAATTGTATATCACGAGCGAATAGTTAGTATAATTAATTAAGGCTTTTAAAAGATCAAACAACATAATTAGGGAAAGCACCCAACAGTGACACCCAGCGTATCTAGATTTATAAAAACATTATTATACTAGTTAAACGTATAAATTATTTCGAAATTTTAAACTGGTATTCTATATATATGTATATAGTCATAATAGTATACAATTACAGATTATCCGGTCGAATTCGATTAAAAACAAATTGCGTCTACATCGTGCTTAAACGTTCATAATACTTCAAAATTGTGGATTTTAGGTACTAATTAATACCGTTATATATACGAGAAATACAATAGTTTTACGCCAAAGTATATATAATAACGACTTACAATTATTTGTCAACAACGATCTTTATTCCTAGTTTTTTCCCGAATTTTCGGAAACACATTATTCTACACGATTTCCCATCTTAAATATATCCGAAAAAAACGCTAATTAAAATTTTTTCTCCGCTTTACCCTTTCTACCTTGTTAAATATTTCCTTTTCACGACCGTACACCGGTGACATGCCGTTTGATTGATTACGTCCGGTAATTAACGGTTGTATTAATGTTTTCATAATTCTTTCGGCGTAAGTCTTCTCGTCGGGGAACCCTGAAAATATGAGCCACAAAGATTTTCTCTTTTAAATTCGCTGTGTTGCGGACGATTTAATTTATCTGGAATAACGTTATAATTATAATATTCCGTCGATTAGTAAAAGCCTAGGCGCGCGTTTCGTCGAAACCGTTTAAAAACCTAATAATAATTACACTACGACGTTACGATTATACTTACAGGAACGTTTATATTCTAATATATTATTATAACAATCGTAATTTATTATTATTATCAGATAGACGGTAAATGGTGTACGCTCTTACGATAATTGTTATCGGAACATTTTTGGGTAAACGTTTCTGGAGACCGAATTGTGTTATTCGTCCGACTTAATCGTGATTATACCACCATCGGTATAATACGTATTCCAATGATACATTGTAATTCGTAAACCGTTATCGGAAAGCCACGCAGTTTCACGCTTAATCCGTTCAACTATTAATCGTCCCGTTTACGATACAATTTTGTAGCAATAGCTTCCGAAAATACTGTTGGACACGAGTGGAAAACCGTTCCAATTTACGTCTAAAATATTCGATTTTCGTTTCGTCCGTAAATAATAGTGGCTTATTGCGACGGTATAGACGATAATGACCGTACTTTGCTGTTATCGATAAAGTATCATCTTCTACGGTAAACGATTATCGCTACCGTGCGGCGTAACGAGCGTATTACACAAAAACACGTTTCTTTCGCCGCGAATTTCAACGCGTCGAATTATTGATTTATACACAAATAATCCTTATGTCCCAGTTAAACCGGACGAGTCCTATATACATAGGAACGTATGAATTAACGACAATAATTAATTAAAATTACGAACACGTTTCGTAGGATAATAATTTTACCTTCGCCGATCGGACGCGGCGTTTATAATTATAATATTATTACGCTACTGCGTTGTTAGTAAGATCGCTATCGCAACGAGAGGATTTTTTTTTTATTTCTTTTTTTTTTTTATTGACGATCGTAAATAAGAAAGACGTGTGCGATTGAACAGACGAACACGATCTATGATCCGTTAGATTCGCTTATAAAATGATAGCGCAACAATACGGTAATATATGCGTTTCTTAACTGCTATATGTTTACGACTTCGTTCGTAAATAAATTATCGGTTTTTTATTACGATTTTTCCGTTTAAATTCATCGTTCATAGATTTCAATTTTTTTGACGAAATTCGACGGAAAATGAACGCGTTAAGTAGACAAGTACTACATTGTAATTTACGTACATTTCGGTTCACAGCGAAATATTAATATCAAGAATAATTTTCTCGGTCGTTTGGCAAATTTACTTCGTATGTACATCGGTAATATTGAAACGCGAATACTCTAAAACAAACGGTAATAATTAGAAAGTAAACGAATTATTTACACGTCACTATATTAGAATATAATGCATTTGTACGTATTCACGTATATGGCGATCAAAAATTATAATAATTTTCGTTACCTTAAAAACTCGATAATTTGTTAGGATTAAAAATCGTAATTTTTAAATAGTTTTGTACATTGCGCGAAGCTCGGTTTAAGGTACCAAACGCGTTTAGATTGAAAACATAATTTAGCGATATAATTATTCGTTAAAATACAAATTATTTAAATGGTCAGTATATGTCAATTACATTTTTTGAGTTAAAATATTGTTAACGAAATCGAGTTTAAATGAATTCGACTCGGAAGAATTTTGTACGGAATTCCGAAATATTCGAATCGAAGATTACTATTAATCGAACACATATTTTATATTTATAGGTAAGTTGTGTTTTTGATTTAAAAGTGTGGAGAAAAATTGTAAAAAAGATAGTGTTTGTTTGGCGGAGTGCATGTGTTTAATCGTAAATCTTATTCGAGTTTACGAAAAAAATAGAAACGTGGCCGACTGAATTTGAAAACGACGTTCGTCCAAAACTCGTTTTACAAAAAAAACGACGAACGTGAAGCGACGTGGATATATTTTTTCGATATAAATCGCGATGTAATGTTTCCTTTCAAAAGTCACGATCCGGCGTAGATAAAACAAACCTGCGCTCCGATGCGCCGTTGGTTTTGAAACGCAATTTACACCGATTTCGCGGACTCGTTTTTTCGTTAGTCGCGAACGAAATATCAGGTTTTGCACCGAACAAATAACACCGATACGGTTACGGTCTACTCGTGCCCACGTTCCGGCTAATCGCGAGACAAACAACTTCGGGGCAACAATCGCAACATTACGACGGCGTCGATCGCCGTCGGAGAGCTGTACACGCCATGCGCGTGTCGTGATTAAACACACGCGAAACACGACAATACTCGATTCAGTAACGGTCGTTGCCGTAATTATCGCGATAATCACCGAGCGCGCACAACAATAAAAAAACAACGTTTCGGCCGACACAAAACGGTTACGTCACGAGGGGGGCGTTCGTCCACGGGAGTCAAAAGCCCATCGACTCTATTACGCCGAAAACACAGCGAACGCGTATTTCGGTTAAGCGCGCATTTAGATTGATTGACCGACAGACGATTTTCGATCGACTCCAGCACGTACGGTGGTCGAACGCCGATAAGATCGACGGCTTACGGTCGATTGTCCTGTCCAGAACGTACCATTTGTCGTTGTAGCGCGCGTTTGGCGTGAACACTAAACCCGCTCAACCCGTACGAACGAAACGTGAAAACCCGAAACGTAACCATCGACGAACATAAAAACCGATCGGTGAAACTGTCGAGGGCATACAGGTGTGCCTAGTCGTTGTCGTCCCCCACGATCCGCGCGTTTGTAATTCGCGGTAAGGACCGTGGTACGGAACGCGGTGTTTTTCGTTGTTCCGTCGTTATCCGAACGTGTCCGTTCCGATTGAGACCGGACTTTCGCGCTCGCTATCCCGACCGAACGAGCCGGGAACGACAGCCTTTCCTCTCGGCACCGTCGGTTGTCCGATCGACGTGTGCGATGATCATCACGCATCTAGCCCCGGTCGAAACCATCATTGTGTTTCCAGGCACCAGACCACCCGAGAATCATGCTACGCGCGGTTAGACCCACGCCTTAACGCGAACACGACGTGTGCGCGAGCGAACGACAAACACGGGCGCAATGAATGAATAGGAACGAATCGCGATACTCGCTGGATTCGTTTAGGAATTTTTCTACTGGATCCCTGTTTATGCGTGGCCGCATCTGTTACGTACGATATATATATATATATATGTCGTATATTGTAATGTATAGAGAACGTTTACAATTTTTTTTTTTCAAAATTTAGTCGTCGTTGTGTCCGTTTCGACGCAAACAATGAGTGTTTTTACATTTTACCGTATTATCGATTGTTTTTAAATGTTTCAAAAATAAAAAATAATTATGAACATTGTGTATCCAAACTGAATTAATTGAATTTAAATTGAATTATGTTTAAGCCAAAATATAAAACATCAACGTGGTTACGTGAGGAATTTGTTTATCTCGAAGCCGATCTAATAAAGTACATATGTTTCAGTTTTAACGTTGAAATTAAAAAGACCGTCCGTGTTCGGTAAAACTGATTAGAAATTTAGGTGACGATATCGAATTAGATAAAACCTCACTAAACCAAGGTCCAACGTAGAGAATACATCTGGTATGTGTGCATAAGTGCACTTAACGTACAGGCGAATCCCGTTGTTGCATATGATTGCAATCCGCGACAATTATAACGAGTTTGACGACGGTTATGATAAATTCCAAAATAGTTGCGCAATCGGTGGTTGCGTAAAAACAAAAAAAGAGAGAAAGAGAGAGAAAATCAATAATTTCGTTAAACAAAGTGAAATAATAATAATCTTCCCTCGCGTATTCGTGTATTGTAACAGGTTTCCATAGTGTTCAGTCCACCGATCGTATGCAATAATTTTCCTCAATATTACTCGAAAAAAAACCCGAATAACTCGTTCCGAAATCCGGCACGATAAAAGTCACCGACATCGGAGAATACTCTTTACCTGTATGATACAACGTTATCTAAGAATGTACCGAAAATCATTATACTGTTATATCACTATGGGTCGAACACAGTGTTTACTAGTGTCCGCGATTTTATAAATCGTGAAATATAATTTTTAGTAACACTTGTCACGATATTATGTTCGGCATGATACTATTCCTAAGAATTAAATTGAAATTGTTTTAAAAACAACAGAACGGCGACAATTTAAAATGTGTAAACCATAATGAAGTAATACGAATTTGGCGTTTCAATATGATGATTAACGTTGTTTTTTTAAACGATAATAAAAAACGCGTTATTTAAAAAGCGAAAAAACCACCGAATTTCGAAAGCGTTATTTACAAAAATGGTATAATCGGTTATGTTTTCTATCGATTGTGCGCACAGAGCCCATTGTGTGTTATCACGTATTTCAACGTGCGTCGCGAAAAAGTGTGCGAAACTGTATTCGATTAAAGTCTCGTTCTAATCGCTACGTGATAAATTGTTGAATAATCCATAGTCGTAAAGATCTTTCCATATTACGGGATTTATTACCGGTAAATATTTTTAAGAAATTCGAAAAATGTAATATTATTAACGTAAGACGTACACGATGTACGTCTGTCCTAACTGGATACGAGCCAAAAGTCCGTCGCGGCTGTGCTGCGATTATAATATATTATTATGTACCTGTTCGGATATCCACACCGATAATTCCAAACGCGTATAAATAAAAGGTAAATAACGCGTCCGGCGATAATTCGTCCCGCGATGATTTATCGTTTTAGCCCAAGGAAGTAAACATTATTACAGACAATAATATTTCAATTTAGTTCGGTCAATTACTTTTTCATTTAAACGCTAGGGAGACGGTTGTGTGGTTGAGAGTAAAACGAGCTTAGGACGTTTTTGTTTTTACTTAAGTAAGTATAACAAATTTCGCTAAAAATTGTTTTTTTTTCGAAAAATTCGAACGTCCATCATGATTACATATCGTTCTTAAAATTGTTCGGTGATTTTCGAAAAAACGCGATTTCGTTCATTATGGCGCGTCGTACGTTTCGGACTCGAGTAGACTCGACTTTTGCCCTAATCGTTCTATAAGAAACGTACGGATTTCAAATGTGAACACAATAATGACGCGATGACCGATTTTCGCTAACGATTTACGTAACAAGTATATAATAAGAGCGCGAAACCTGTCTCGACAAATAATTTCATTCCATATTTCGTATCCCAGGTGAATCATGACCGGTCTATCGTTGGTACTGTTGGTGGTGGCCACGGTTTGTCACGTACACGGGGACGTGCAGACCAGCACCCCGTGTTCGTTGTCGTTCTACCGGTACCTGTTCAACTTACCCGGCGAACAAATACGGCCCAACGTTCCAGAAGGGACGTACGTGTTCGGAAAACGTGTGGGACCGGCATCGCCGGAAGGACAGGCTTCGGACGTGCGACCGTCCGTGTTGAAACCGGTGCCGTCTTACGAAGCGCCGCAGTACTTGCCACCGCCGCCGCCGACCACAACCACGACCACGACAACGACCACGACCCCAAGACCGTCCACTTCGGCACCGTTGTACATCCCGCCGGCCCCGCCGAGCCCTTATTATCCTGGAGAGGCGTCCAACACGGTTTCAATTATACAGCCCGCGAAACCGAACTGCGAGCACCCGGAACACCGACCGATCGATAACACGCTCGTGCCGCCATACCGTTTCGAACCGTCGCCGTCGAAATTCCAGCCGATCTACCAGCAGCAACCCACCATTTTCGTGCCAAGATTCGCGCCTCCGTCACCCCAGAAAACCGTGCCGTTGGCCAGCGAGAACGACATATTCGTCGGGCCACCGAAGTCGGTCGCGCCCAGTGGCTTCAAATATCCAGTGCCGACGCCGCCGCCACAATTCCTCCGTCCGTACAGCGCGCCGACCGCGCCACCGACCCCGGTCACGTCAACAACAACAACCACCACCACCACCACTACCCCCGAGCCCATAGTGGAAACGCGCCAGAACGAGATCGTCGTGTTGCCGGACCCGGTGGATGCGCCGCGATATAAACCCACCCCCGACTGCGAACACAAGCAGCACAACGTCGTCGTAGAGTCGTTGGGCGTGCCGTCCACGGACTACGGCGTCGTCGCGGCCCCGCTCCCGGTACCGTCCGCTTCCGCCGGATATTCGTACGATAAACCCAGCCAACCGTTGCCGTATCCTTCGAACGTCGGTTACACGTACCCCAAACCGAGCCCCTCTTTCGAGTACCCAGGCGCTAGCCCTTACGCGGCACAAGCAACCGTCCAACTAGAATCCGAATCGCCCAAGTCGTCCTCCGCCGGCGGCATCGAAAATGGCGACCTGGTCATCCTATAAACGTGCTACGTAACATCGACGGAGTAGTAAGCGAGTCTCAGTGATGTAACATCGTCGTAATCAACAAATATACGTCATTCATATTATTATTATTATAGTGCCTAGGTCTAAGTAAACAATAATTGTCGTGTTACCAATTTGTGGAACCGAATTCCTGTTTCGAATAGACGAAAATAATATACTCCCTCGTATTAAATAATATTATTGTAAGTATTTGTTACCATTAGCATTTATAATCGAGAACAACAATGTTCGTTAAGATTTGTATAAATCATTTCAGCCGGCCAAATTAATGTATCATTATTTTTTGTACGTTCTATTTTATTTAAATTCGTTCAATAAAATTTACATATAATCTAGTTTTTTTAACGTCGTATTTATTTATTTATGAACGCATTTATATATACAAATTCTAAGTACCGTTTAAAATATTTTTGAAATATATTATAGCGGGAATTTCGCCAATGAACGAAGCAGATTTACAAATGAATATTTCGAGTTTCCAGATTTATCGAACGAGTATTTACGTATTTATTATTTGTTATAAGCTTCTCGTATTTTTTACAAATCTTGATAAATAAAATATTTAAGTTTAGTTTATATTATTATAATTATTAAAAAACGAGATTTTACGTTTTGCGAATTTTCAAGAATCTTTTTAGTGCAGATAGAGAATTTGCTTTGAAGTTGTTCGATTCTCTTCAATCGTTCATCATTATTACGAATTGGTTACACTTACACATCCAAACAGTACACGTCATCTTAAATTGTCGACATTGAATTCTACTTTTTAAACATAAAACGAAAAGAAGTATCACATGTTTTCATATAAATTGTATATCATGTGGAAATTTCGTGAAATATGTATTCAAATTTTACACGTATATAAACTAAGTGCGTATATTTTATCATTTACTGTACTTCGTCATTTTTACGGTTTTTTATTTCATTTCTCAATAAAATTACGATTATCGATATTATAACGATGTCGTAGTTATATGTAAATATGAAATCATACGTCATGGCAAATGTATATTCTTATAAGAAAAATCCATTATTTAATTTTTTTACGTAGAAATTACTTTAAACGTAAAATTGTTTTCATTTCGTGACGATAATCGATAAATAATTTTTTTCGAAACGTAATGGATGACCCGCAAAAACTCATTGTGTAATATCCGTTATTCGGACTTTTTTATCCCTCGAATAATTTACATTTCCTAATTTGTTTTCTCGCCTCCGAACTTATCACGATCAATAAACAACTAAAGATGTCAGACTCGCAAGTTTTCCTGAATTGCATTGTGTGTAGGTTTGATCGAGCATTTTAGACTTCGTGTCAGAGCGTAGGTACCGTTTATATATTTATTAATAATTTTACGAAAGTTTTTAGAATGTTATTATCCCACGTTTAAAAAGACGTCGCATTACATTATAGTAATACCATCATACATATATATATATATATTATATTAGTAAATTATTATAATATTGGTGATGATTCAGAAAAATTTCGAGTTAGTGTGTTGTTAAAAATAAACTCGATGTTTTAAATTGAAGTAAAACTAATTTTTCATTAATTTTTGTTAAGTCTTGAAATTGTATACATAAAATCGCAAAATGGATTTATACTCAATATTATTGTCTTTCATCACGTTTAATTCATTTCAATATTATAACACAATTACTACGGTCATGTAGTTTTTGTATGTGAACAAAGACTTAAAAGGCAACACTAATGCGATGAGAATTAAACGGTAGTTAATTTTCTTATTTACTATTTCTAAACGTACTGTGAAAATAATAATAACTATTTAAATTTTTTTTTAACTACAATTTAAATATACAAATTTGAAATTTGATATAACATTAGTGACATCAATAAACTTTCACGCATCGATCAATATAAATTCAATGTTTGAATAACAATGTTTTTCGATGTCATTCGGATAAAAATTTACATAAGAATACATTTCATTTCTGTTAACGAAATTCTCTAGCGTAATTTAGTTACAAAGTATTATTTTGATAATATTTCGAGAGTAAAATAAAATTAGCACGATTACGAATTAAATGTAAATTTAATCTCGTTTTAAAGTGACATAAAACTAATGAAAAACCCGATTATGAACGAATTGTTATAGATACGTTATAAATACAATTTTTAAACTGTTACACGCGTTTAAAAATTAAAAAGGTATAGTTTCTTATGTTACGTACAATACCGCGTAATATGTTCAGTAAAATTGATTTAATAATCATTAAGGTATCGTACACTTTTAGTGACCAATATTTTTTTGTTCGGTAGTTCGTTTATAGTGTTTGTATTGAACAGCAATAAGTAACAGAATAATGATACTAATTTAGAGTGATTCCGAACAGTTTCCATAAAAGCGATAATTTTTATTTCGAAAAATATAATTAACAAAACATAATTACAATATACTAATTGTGTACCATAAAATGTCGATATACACATATATTTTGATCATCGTACTCGTTTGTATTACATTGATTAGTATAGACGTTTATTGAAAGCCCGACAAATATTTGTGTTTTTTTACTACTTACATTGTAGTTTTATAATAATGCTGTTTAACTATAATTGAATTTTTTTGTAAATATAATAATATTAAAGACGATTTAAACTATAATATAGAATATAGAGTATAATTCACGGTACTTTATTGTCGTGTCTACTATATTGAAACTAAATTTTCAACCAAAATGCAATTTTGAGGATAAAACCGTATTTTTTTAGATTCATTCTACGCGATAATATCGATATCGTTCTATTGTTCTATTACGATATATACCGGGATTTTTTTTTACGTCTAACTTGTAATTAATTGGAAAGATCGAAGTAAAAACGCGGAAATGTCTGTACGCCTCTTTTATTCTCTCGTTCCTAACGTCTTTATTCTATACTTTGAAAATTGAATCGCTTACGATTTCGCGCATAAGAAAACTATACGTTGATTTACTAGAAATTAAAACGTACTCGATAACCGATTGCAAGACGTAAACGTACAATAAACTGTTAACGAACGTTAATCATTTCGATATACGTAAACCGAGTAAATTACGGTTGAAAAGATGTGGACGATAAATAAAGATATTTCGTTCCAAATCTTCGCCGATATAGTATCCGAAACGGTACGTTTAAAACGTACGGGCAACATAAAACGTTTTATTTTCGATAATTTTATTCGTTTGTGAGCGGTTATTTAGAATATGTTAATTTATCGAATAATATTTATGAAAACACGCGTTATATTGAATATGTGCAACTTATTGAATCCCTTTCTAGTAATTTACGAGTATGGTAAACCGATAAATTATAATAAAATATAACGTAACGTTTGCGAGGACACAAACCGAATAGGCAGTTTGTGACGAAATAATGGAATTAAAGAGCCACCTCGATGGAGCGCTGTAAAATATTGTTTTTAAGTACGGCGACAAAATGTTAACTGCGAGTAAAACAAACGTTACTGTAGGAAAATGTGTAATCGTTTAATTGATTACGTTAAAAAGCGAGCTATATACGTGTCCCCTGGACCAAACATTATATATATATAAATCAATCAATAATTGGACGATATTCGGCTAGTGTTCGATATTTTTATCGTTTATTTTTAAATATCGGAACAACATCGAACGAATAATCTACTCGATTTGTTTCGAGGATTTTTACAACTTGTCTACGTCAAATAGCAATGTAATACGTGATAACGCGTGTTTAATTGAAAGAATTCGTAGATGGTGGCCGGTCAACGAATTTACACGTATGTACGGAGTTTCCGACCAATAACATGATCGACAATTTCGACAGGTTTTAAAGCTAGAACCGATAATCACGATTCCGCGTGTGCACGATGATTCGATTATTTTAGAACAACTCTCGTTTACCCGTTTTACAAAACGTGTTCGTTCATTAATGCGAACACTATAATTACGTTTTGGAAACTTGATTACAATCGTGGATCGCTATTGAGTTTGTGAAAATTCGATTCATTTATAAGTCAGTGTTAGTGAAAGTAAAATTTCGACGTTTCTCTGAAATAATGATGTCCATTTATTTTACAGTATGTGGCGATTTTAATGGAATGTAGGATAAATTTAGAAAATTGGATTAACACGGCGATCGACCGTTAACGTCGATTATGTATTTATATTTTTTCGCTATTAGTTCGTATCTAATGTTCAATTTTCCATAATAATAGTTTGAAATCGTTCGAAAAATTATTATCGCGGTAATTTAATACGGATTGACAATATGCCGGTACGTTGTTTTATGTTTGTAATTAGTGTCCTAAATATTTCAAATGTTCGTTGGTTAGATTAATTGAGGGGATTCGGTGTGTTTTCACGTTTGCTTTGTACGTGTCTGCCTAGTAGAGATTGTTCGACCGATTATTAACGAAACTTCAAGCGCAATTAAACCTAATCAAAAGTTGAATTCTATTTTTGAATTTCGACTGGTCACACGAGATATTCGATGTCAAAGATTACCTAACGTTAAATCTAGCGGACATTTTTGGTAATAAATTTTACACGTGCCTTTCGTTTGTAAACTTGTGTTTAGGACAAAAAAATTTTGTTTTAAAGATCTGAATTATTTAAAGTGAGAGGGAGAAAAAGAGAGATAGAAATTTGAAAAAATTGGTTTAGGTTTGATCGAATAAAGATAAATATATTTTCAGTGTTAATCTACGAAAGAATGCCCAATTTTTTATTCGTTTCCAAATTCGTCTTTTGTGACAAAATCTATATTGTTAATCACAACGGGCTATTATTACGTACACGTAAATCATTAAATACGATTTTAAATTATACCGGGACAAATACGAATTTTTCCTACCAATTAATTAATTTTTTGTAACGGGTAATAAAATTTGGTTACTGAATATGGAGTCATATTTGATAATCGTTATCACGAATAAACCAAGCTTTATAGTAAGATATTCGAAATTACCATTTTTAATAGATTATAGTAATATTATGTTAAAACATTTGCCAGTAAAACTAAAACCTTTTTTTATTCTGAACTGTTGTGTTGATCGCATAGTTCTTCTAAATAACCCTTTTTTTAAATAATTTAATACATTCTAAATGTTATGGTAAACTTTCGGATAAATTCGTTTTTTTTTATTATTTACGCGTATAGTTTTGTACGAAGATATATTTTTGATATTTGGGCGAATGTTCAATTATTGCTTGTCTAGTTTCTTAAAAAAATACTGTTGTAAAACTGATTGGACACAATTCTAGTGTAAAAGATGGTTCGTAGTTCCGTGAAAAAAAATGTATTGTTTCAAAGTGAAAAGTCATCCGTAATTTAAAACATATTCATTAAGTATAAGTAAGATAATAATAACGAATGTAGTTAGCCGACAGTTGTTATTTATAACTATGCTAAAATTCAGTTTAGACCAATTTTCAAAATTAAAAAGAGTTTCGTTATTGTAACTAGGGGAGTCAAATAATTTATTGCGTAATAAAAGTCAACATATACCTTTTTTCCATTATTGAATTGGTTAAAGAAATATTTCGTTGTTTTAACGAATTTTAATAGTTTAATTCAAATTAGGCATTATGAAGTTTTCGTTGAAGCCTTTGAACCTCAGAAGATTATTCGATAATTCGATAATTCGATTTCAACTGTCCAAAAAGCGTTTGCTAATTTGACCGTATTAACTTTATAATTCAACATTCCGTATGATATTGTGTAGTTAATGTTTATTATGAAGCTGCCCCAATATCCGCGCCAACGGTGTTCCAACGATACAACGCGCATGTTTTAGTTCAGAATTCACGAAAAAAATTATATTGAGCGGGTTATAAATAGGTAAATATAATTCGTGATACATATATACAAATATATTTAAAGCTGTATACAGATAAATATATTATACTGAAAACGTGTAATAAATAACGAAACCGCAGAGTGCTGTTTGAATTATGAGGGTAGGGGAACGTTTAATTTCATTTTACTTTTCAATTACTATGTAATATAGCGGGAAATCAACGAAATAAGTATCGTTTCGTTATCCGTTAATTAAAAAAGGAGAATTAAATAAATTCGTGACTTTGGGCGGTTTATGTTTGGAAATTAAGCGTTCGTTTTATTTCGTTCGAATTTTAATTACGAACGAAACGAACAATATTAAATTAGAAAGAATTACAACTACGTTACCTCGTGAAATATAAATGCACGTTGGAAAACACTATTGTAATAAAATATTTCCATCATTGGGCAATTATTAAAAATCGACGACCATTATTGTCGACGGTAAATTGGTTTAATCTAATTAGTTACGAACGTCGCCGTCAAAAGCAAACCATATTTGTGTTTTCGAATTCATATTAATTTTGGGTGATGGCGTATTATTTTATAAATTAAACATCCAGCGCAGAATCGATATTAGAAGATAAAAAGTTTATTTAAAGTGCCGTGAATATCCGTAAACATCCGTAAAATTCCGTCAAACATTGTATCAAAATAATATCCTCTATATATATATATATATATATATATATGGTATATCTAATACGAAATTCGAATAATTGTTGATTATATCATCGAACTTATACTCGTAAGCGTACAGGTTTTTAAAAAATATTAACCAAAACCATTTCGTTCGATTATATTTTTCCCGTGCAGAGTATACGATAAAAATAACGTACGTATTTAAAAGCGTTATCCGTCAAGTTTTTTCTTACTTTCGTACACGAACAAACGTAAAATGGTTTTAACACTTGTATACATTGATAACGACGTCAATTTGCGGAACTAATTCGTATTTACGTATCGCATTTGTATTAGACGCGTATACTGGGTCAAACACTTATTGCAAATTGGAAGCCGGCACTGGTATTTGAACCAGTCGACGTAGTAAGTACTTTTACCGAGAGCGGTGACATTTAGATCCATTTCGTCGACGAGTAATAATAAAAAACAATAATAATTCGTTAATTATGCGGACCACGAACGTTTTATTAATTTGGTGTAAATCGTTGGCCGTTATAATTATAATAACGTATGTACAGGTGCGCGCGTACAAATAGAAAAACTCGTTATTGTATAATTATACAAGTACAATTCATTTAACATATCAACGCACAAAAAGAATCAAATTATTCGTTTACATAAATCGAAATTACAATTTTCGTACTCGGAAACGACGAAAATGACTCGAACAATCGATTCAAGCGTAATCGCGAAATTCACAAAATTATGTTAATCGGGAATTAACCACCATAATTAATATAATATATAATTTAGACGTATTATTCGCGACAATTTTACGTGTTTTAATTGACGTGTTCCTGTACATGATTGCGATACGATCAGCTTAATATTTGAATTTTTTTTGGACCACTATTGGAAGTTCGAAATAAAAATAAACACGTGGATGTGTTGTAATATTGCGATTTTACCGATACGGAGCAAAGCTCGAGAGAGAGAAAATTATTAATTCTTTTTCTATATCGGAAAGTGACGACGACTAATTCGGCATTACGCGACCAAGAATAAATAAACGGCGTCTTGTTTGATCGATTTGATGGAATACGAATTATACGACAAGGAAAACGGGTTCATTTCGTTATAATTTCACGTAGGTAGAGCGTCGTGCAATTTGTCTATCGCATGAATTAACTACAACTAGTTACACTCTACGGAAAATGTTTCCGAATAAAGTTGTTCCGCGACCCGGGCTTTGTTAATATTACGATAAAATTTTCGTTGGACGTAACGTTTATTTTGTCGAAACCATTGCGACAGTTGTAACGGCGTAGAATAGAGGCAATAAATCACCCTACAGCTCGAACAATAATGTCCGGGACGCGGAACATTACGGCCGACGCCATAGCAACTGGTGTCTTTTATTTTCAACGATCGTGGCCCGTTGTATATACGTACATTGGAGCACGTAATGCGGTGTTTTCGGTGGACCGCGGCGCTAAAACAGCGAAATACTGCCCGGAAAAACGGTGCAACAGGCGTACGTGTTTTAGCGTTAAAAGCCTATAAGCCTGTCCACGACCGCGTAATTACGTAAAAGTAATTTTCGCAAAGGTACGTTTCGGCACAGCCGAGTGTTCGACGATGGAATTGAGGGGACACGTACGAACGCGACGACCAATCGAGCTATCTCATAAGTATAACGCGAACAGTACGAACGGCGTCGGGTTTCGTAACGTGGGAAATCCTCCATGTGTGTTCAATATAAAAACAGGAAACAATCACTAAAATCCAGCGACACAATTGGCGATAAACAAATGCCGGGAATATCGTTTTTCGGTTGCGTAGCTTTTATAACGTATGCGCAGTGTACAAAACGTTAAAACGCAAATATCACACGGTTACAACGCACCGACAATTACTATTGGAAAAGATAGCGACGTAATATCAACCGGGAAATAATTGAATTTTGATTAACGTCGTTGTTCCGTGCGAGGACAGTACCACATATAAGACACGCTAGACGTAGCTCGTGCACCGCCCTGTGATACGGACCGCGTGTTTCGGTGTAATTCGAAAATCGCGCGTGCCCAGTAAATTGTCGTTTACTCTGCGCGCGCGCTCGCGTCACGAAACGAATACGCGCCGTTGAATGTCGTGTTTTGTAAACGCCTTTCAGCCGATTTACCTTATCGTTCGCCGTTTATTTCCATACCATTCTCGCGCGCGCACGCCCGCATTTTACGCCATAGTAGTGTTTCTCTTCGTGGGCGATGAAAATCACGCGAGCGTTTAGACGAGCGCGAATACTATTCCGTAGGAATCTCCGTTCCGTACGTTTCATCAAGCGCGTAAGAACATCGTAACTGGTGAGATTTTCATTCGTGTGGCGATAAATTGTTTATCGAGGAAACCGAACAAATGAAAATCCCGATTCTTTTTATTATTTGTTGTTTTATTTTTTTGTGGATATATCCGTTTCAAAAATTGTTTTCGCGAAAATACCACGTACGCATCGTTCAAACCGTGTTCGCCCATTTCGAGAATTAAATGCGTTTGCAACGTCTCGCACCCGAAACGAAATTACGCTCTCGGAATGTTTAACGAAATACGTTCGCTAGAACCCACCGGAATCGTTCGTAACCCGTTTTCTCGGTAGAAAATGCGTACGCGTCATACACGTACGCGCCCCTTCCGTTACAGTATAGGCGAGAGAACATCGTTGTATACCACGCGCCGATTACGGTTTTCGACAGTCCATTGCGTTACAAGGTATTCGTAAGCTCGCAGATTGATTTCACGGTCGTGCTGTGCACGGTTTCCGTCACCGGACGTGTACCGTAGAAATTCGATACGGCGCTTGGCTGAAATAATAGCACGGAGAGACGATCCGCGAACGGTCTACGCACGTGACCCGCCGAATGACCTACCCGGTAGGTTAATTAGAAGCGTTCGCGACGACCGCGCGTGTGTGCTACACACACGACGTGTCTTCGCAAACAAGGGTCGGATACGCGGTACCCAATTACGTTTTACGACTGACGTAGCGCGTTGGTGGAACGCGACATACGGCGCGAGCACAATTTATCGCACGTATGACGACGGCGTTTAAACGGAATGCATCCCACGCTCTTGTTCCCGTCTAATTCGTCGCGATTAAAACGTACCGTTCGCTTTTTTTACGATTAAATTTACAAACACCGGAGCGTAATCGACTAGAGGGATAATTAATTTAGGCGCCCAAACGAAACTAATGAAACATACGTTACGGTCGTTTAGCTAACCTTATACGCGCTGTATTCGTTACAACGCTCTCGTGCATTGATCGCCGTGGCTTTATAAATAATACCGTACGCACGGTTATTTTGTAATCCAATAATACCGTCGTAGGTGTTTATTTATTTTATAACAGTTTGGGCATTTATTTTCGACGTTTCTAACGTACATGTACATGGTCTCGTATTCCGCGGAAATTAACGGAGTTGATTACTAAAAATGTATAACTATTTGAAAATTAAATACGCTTTTATAGCAAAGTAATTTATGAAAATTATTTTACAATTAGTTCTAGGACTAACCGAAAAAAAACTACAATGACCAGAAAAACATTTCGCTGTGGCGATACTCTAATAATTACACTACTATTAGTAACGAAAAAATGGACTATTGTAAATTATTTACGATATAGATTCATCCTTTTGTATACAAACACGCTTATATTTATTCTATTAATTCTAGTTTTTTTTTTAGTATATGTTTCGTCGACATTGTGAATTAGAATAAAAATAATTAATCATAAAAATAGAATATAAAACTGTCGGTCTATTATATCCGAATACACGGGATCGAATAAAAATCGAATTCAGCGTATACTGCATGAGAAGGTCTTTAAATAAAACCGAATAATGGTTTAATACTCGTGAGTGAGAAAAAAATCGCTCGTAGATAATCTAAATAGGATTTTAAGGATTTTATTATAGATATTCGAAGAAAAAATTGAAATAGAATATCACCCCGAATATAATTTTTTTAGAACGTTTTTAAATTTCGCTTTATTTATATTTACTCCTGTATATTTTAATGGTTTCCGATAAGCGTGAATTGAAAATCGCCCGCGATTACATTTATTTATAACCATAAATGTAGTTGAGTCTCCATACAACATAGGTGTAGTATATTATTACGTTCACGGCGTATAAGAATACGAAATCACGATTCGTATTACACACGTCTATTTATATTGTGGACCGCGCCGTGAAATTTATTTACATTTTAAGACTTCGAAAGAAAACTATACGGGCACGTCTCGGGTTCGAAAAATATGAACATGTTGTATATTGAATATCTTAAATTCAAACTAATATATTTATTCTATCGGGAATTTCGAACGTCGTTTAATCGCCTAAACGATACGCACAATCGATAATTATTGTAGGGCTGGAATTTACAGTGAGAGTGTATAAAACGACGTTTCCCAAGCAACCACAAACGTGGTTCAACTTGAAAGTATACACAACCGTAATTACGGCTGTATTTGTTCGTGGGAGACGGCGTTTTTTTTTAATCGGGTTATTTCCGGTTTGTTTCTAGTGAATGAAAAACATCTTCCGCCTACAGTTATACACAAGTATATACGTACAAATATATCGAAATAATAAAACGATTTAAAAAACGCGACGTAATTCCTTCTCGCTTTCGTTTACCATTTGCTTCCGCCGTCGCCGTCGCCGTCGCATAAATCAGCGGTGGACGACTCGAGGCGCGTAGATGCTTCGTTATTGCCTATTCGGAACGCCGTTTGAACACAATGCTCCCCCCCACCACGAAACCACGATTGTTCGATTTAATTATGCTACCTGTTTGTGTCGGGGTGGAGAGGTAGGAAATCACGCCGCAATAATTAGGTACGGATTGTTATCTTCACAGAAACTACACGTGCGTTGTCGTTCGGCGCAATATTACGTTTTGAATCGTTACATAGCGAATTCGGGTGTATTCGATTTCAGCGAGCGGGCCGACGTAGGTTCCCAGCGTTGTTTTTGTGATCAGCGTTCGATCGTCAGTTCGATCCAGACGAATTGTTTTAATATTCGTGTTTCGTGTCCGCAGATTTAGGAATACGTTATTTTACTTTTGCCCGGAATATTCCAAATCGAATACGAGCAAATAACGAACACGTATCGTTTAAGTTGCTTGTAAGTTACGCTACTAGCGGCTACTCAATACAATCCACAAATACGCGTAGTCGTTTTCATGCATCAATAGTATGCGGCTATTACGATCGACGTTTTTCACGTAGATTGACGTTCCATCGTTAACTTGTATCGTTTAAAGTCATCGACGTCGTTATTCGAAATAACGTTAATTACTTTAAACCTGAATTAATAGAAATATTACGTTTATTTTATTTATAGTCACTACTCTGTGGTTTGCCGATAATATTACGATTATCAAAAGTAAAAAACCGCGATAAATGATTTTTACTCGGGTAAATAGGTCGTATCGAATTATTCTTTACGAATCATAACGCTCCAAAAATTAAAACGAATGGGCGTCATTCGGAATTATTAATAATAACGCGTTCAAATACACTACATTTTGATAATTGACGCAGGTATATTATCGTGATTATACATTCGAACGTAAACCGTTTGTAAGTTTATAAATAATTTTGAATCGCGCGGTCAATTACTATTCATTAATTTCTCGGATATAGGGAATTGTTACCTAATAATCGTTATGGTATATGCGTGTCCAATTTGTTTCATTGAATGGTCAGCCAATATAAAATTATTGACATTCTGCCAGTGAAATAATCGTAATTAATACCGACAATTTATTAATCCGTTAAAAGTTGTTTGTTAGTTAGATTTTTTTTAATTCGCTTCATTACAATTTAGTTCTGTTGCGTTAAAATTCACAAATTGGATCATTTTAGATTAACGTATTATAAATGAATCCGTTTATTTAAAACACGTCTAAAAAGCAATTACAAGAAATACGTACAGATAAATGTCGAACGTCGATCGAATATAATTGTAATAATACGTAATAGAGACACACTAGTAGTTCATTTACCGACCATATCGTCGACGCATAATTTTATAATAATTAACAAGAATATCAATAGCAATTATGACGATTAGCCGCGGGAAAATAAGGTATTCAACATAATACGGAAATTAAAAAATTATTTAGAAACAAACAAAATAATTCGTAAAATTTCTTTTCAAAATACAACTTGTTGGAGAATTTTACCGAAACGTCGTATATTATATTATAACGATCAACATCGAAAATAAAATTACTTTAAATCATTTTCGATTTCGATCGTCGATTGATGATATTTGTTTTCAATCGAAATTAAAGGATATTTTAAAAGCTGGCCCATGGTTTTCTGTTAGGTCTGAATTCGTCCCCTTTGTGTATGTGTAACTCCCCTTCGGAAACAGCGAAGAAAAATGTTGCTTACTTTTTTTTAAATTGCCCCAGATCGTCTCGTTGTAGGTCCTCTTTTTTCCTTCTTGGTCGACAATAATATCGATAGCTCCCCTTCTAACATATTAAATTCTTCTTGTCCGTTCATTAAATCTAATCTTATCTTTTTATTCACTTCCTCTGGCTTCATCATTTGATTTTTCTTTCTCTTTTCTTAGTACTATTATAATTATATATCAATTGTTCTTTACCACTTTTAATTCATTACAGAAAATAGCTTCATGTATTTTATCCTTGTTTTATATAATTTTGTTCTAAGTTCCTTATATTAATTTAAATTTACTTTAATTTTTAAATGTTAAGCTTAAATATACCGTTTGTATGTTGCTTTTTAAATAAAATAAAAAAAATAGTCGTTATTTAAGAAATGTATTTATTTTTAGAAAAGATACCGTCGATTTTCAAATATAATTATTATCGAACATTATATACGTATGTATATAAAAAATGTGTTTGGAATATATTATAATTCATATATTATACGAAATTGCCGTTTTCCTGCAAGTTGTTTTGGCATGTCTAAATTTTCGCCGATAGAGAATTAGGACGAATCAAAAATGTGTGTCTAGTATTGGTTAATGCGAAATTATTTTATTCGAGTTTAGATTATTTACTGAAATAAGTGAAATAAGCCGTAATCCGTAAAAGAATAAATACCAAGGACGCGCAATTATTAATTAACGTTCGTTTTAATCGAAAATACGGGTTTAAAAATTTGATAAACTTTAAACGTTTCAAAAAATTCAATAGCTTCGAAAAAATTTTTACACGCGGATTCTTGTTTTCGGCTACGATTATTTTAAATCAACATTACTAATAATCATTTAAGTGTTTTGTATCTGTTTTAAATGTTAACAAAAGTCTGCCCCAAACGGAATAATTATGTCGTTTTACGTTTAGATATTTCAAAACACAGTCGTAGTTGTCCGTATTTCATAATATCGGTAAATATGTAATCAAATATTCGTAAAACGAAAACATAGAATTGATCGCCCATAAGTGTTGTCATTGTTATCCAAGAGTAAAAAATTTTACAGTTTTTTCAGTTGCTATTCAATTCTCGTGTATATTAAATTGCACGTTCGTACTAACAGGTGCTCCTACGGAACCTAAAAATATTATTTTCATTTTCGTCTTTATAAAAAACAACTGTGGCCATATTATACGCATAAATTATAATACAAACCATCGTTAAGCGTAAAATGCGTAAGGGTGGATACACGTTTTATTTATGCTACTACATATCATGTACCATAAATGAACGGCATTTCTTCTATGTTTTAAAGAATTAAGGACGGAGAGAAGTATCATTTGTAAAATAACAAGTATTGTTACATTGATACGAGTACGTATGTTCGTAATAGTCCTTAAAAATAATTTATCAAGTCGAATGATGACAACGTCCGAGTAGTAACCAATAAAATATAAGTTAACAATGCGTTTTTAGATAAGGATTACGGTGAGTGACACACAAGGACCATTTACTATGGTAAATAATTACCAATTTAACGTGGGATTCGTTTTGAAGACTTCGGAACCAATAGTATGGAGTGTTTTGTTTAAAAATAATCGACCATTTAAAAAGTCGTTTCGTAAATTGTACGCATGTCAATAAAATACCGAAATAAATTATCGGTTTATTCGAAAATTTCGATAGTTAATAATTTTTTTTTGGTTTCAATTTCAAACATTCGAGATACTCACTAATTTTAAAACTATACATATAGAGGAATATAACGAGAAATATTCCTCTTATGATAAGAAATTAAAAAAAAAACGTCGCTATAGAAGAAAATAGTGTACTTCGTCATTGGTTCTATTCTTTATAAACATTTAAAACCATAAATACGGTCGAAACTTATAGTTAAAAGTAGGAAATAGGAAATAAGTATTTCAATATTCTAATTTCGAGGACAATAGAGTAAACTCAGTAAAGGCCCTAAATTGTTTTCCAAATTGTTCACGATTTTGCTATTAAACTTTATATAATTGTCGAACAACTTATATTTAAAGTTCGTTCAAATAACCGCGCAGTTCATGCAATTAAGTGACGTGTACACGATATAATTATTACGTTCGTATTATTATTTATATAACTTAGAACGAATTATTGTATCAAAAATCGTAATCGCGATTATTGTCACGTGTGTATATAATATTATAATAGACTAATAACTAATAACGTTACTTCGAGTAATAAAATAATGTTAACCAGCTGAACGTAATATATGTATTTTAAAGGTTTTACTGTAATTTGTACGAGAAAATTAAAGATTTACCAAACGTCGACGAATAATATTTATTACCAACTAACTATTGTTACTTCGGGTCCATTAATAGTTCGTCACGTAATATTCTTCAAAAAATGAAACGTGAACGTGCAAGTTGAAATTAATTGTCCAATATACTTAAACGCTTACCAAATGGTAATTACATGACTTTAGTAGACGATTCGTATCGGGTAATTACCGGTCGACGGAGATACGGAACGCGGACTCGTCGATTGTTTAAAATTTCTGTAATTATCGCCCATATAAAAATAAGCGCTGGCTATTGTTTTGAACGCGTTACTTTATTTTACGATCGTTCAAAAATGTTAAGCCTTTTTAAAATGTTACTATTTTTATCTTTTGATTTCTGTGCTCATAAAATGACGAAATATGATGCGATAGGTTCACGAAGTATACGTAATATGTACGATGTAGGTAGATACGTCATTTGTTTATTAGAGTACGCTCTTTTTATGTTTCGTTTTCTTACAAGCTATCTCATTTTTTACGTACACGGTAACACGTCTACAAATTTCGGTAACTATTTGAGTCCGGTAAATAACGTATTGTTTAACATTTTCTATAAAGATTATTATTCGTAATTTATTGACTAAATAAATAATACGAATAAATATGAATTATATATGGTGTACGAAGGTGTATGCATTTTTTCCGAACCGTAATATTACCATGGCGAACAATTTTGAGCATCTGGTACATAGTTTACGGTGAGCCATTTATGACGTTTCTTTTTCGTTTATATTTCCCAAAACATATTTATAAACGTGCGAAAAAAAAATGTTAATAATAAAGTAAAATTCGTATTGAATAAATCGCAAAAGTAAATTCAATCAGGCGCTGCGCAAGGTATACAATATCCGATTAATTTATGTTAATTACGATTTCAAACGATGTTTGGACGATCGAAAACAATAATAAACTTATCGCGAGTTCGTTATTTATATTTGGGATTTAAAATGTTAATTCGTTGAAAATGGAAATTTTACGTTATCGTTTAAGCATCGGGTTGAAGAAGGCCGTAATTATAAACAATCTAGACTGTGAGGAATTTTCGTTTTGTGAGAGTCAGAAATTTTCAATTTGACTGCTCTTAGAACGAAAGTTTGTGTGAACTTTCCGTAATAAGTGCGCATTCCGTATAATATATTCCCATGCGTTCGAATCTCTCATTGACGAAAATATTTAATTTTCGTGTGTACGTAAATAATTCATAAATTGTTAGCCTTCTTATAAAAATGTAAATATCAATAAATATTTTTCTAATAAGATTTACAATCAAAGCTATCGCGGTACGAAATAAATAAAAATACGTTTATATAAATTTTTTTTCGAAAATTCCCCACAAATTATTATACGCATTTTAGTATTCGTAATTAATGTATATTCCGTTAACTAAATAAATACGGTTAAATGGCGTATTACATTTTTTTCCGTTCTTACGTTTTCTATATATTCCATTGTTTTTTTTGTACAGTTAGCTTTTAAATTAGATAAACGATAAGGAAGTTCAACATGTAATAAATCGCCGTAATAGAATTTCAAATAAAATGTTTGCGTCTACCATTTAATATATACATTGTAACGATTATTATTATTAAATGTACGGTTTATACTTGTACAAACGTGAACAAAATAAACATTACCTACGTTGTTATATAATAAGTAATTTTGTATAACTAATGTCATTATAATTTTTAGCAACATATGATAATTTGAGCGATTTCCACCTTGAGGAAATGAAAAATCGTTCATACGCCACTGACAATATATAACTATGACTTTTAATTAATTGTTGTTGTTGCTATTATAATTGAAGGCTATTGTTATTTTAAAAATTATATATTGGTTTATACAAAAGATAACATTTTGTCATACTCCATTGGTTGTAGACTAGTAATTACTTTTTTAGAGAATAGTTAGTGTGAAATTCATACTCATCGTATACATTATGTAATAATAATTCGTTACATAAATAGATATCCATCATGGTGATATATAAATATACTTCTATTTTTAAGTCGTAAAAACCATTAATATACGTAGAATGAAAACGGACGAAAACATTCGTTTTTTAAATTTATAATTGATATACGATTGAACCTTCATTATAAATGTTTCCAAAATTTAAAAAATATATATATATATATATATTATTGTGTTATGTGCATAAGCCGTGTGGTAAAAATAAACTTATAAAAGTTAAAATAACTTCAGAGTTACTATTGATCATTCTCACAATAATACCATACGGTATAAGTGGGAGTAAATAAAAATTACAATTGAAAAGAGTTCGAAAATTCAACAACTTACAAAAAGAACAGGGACGTTTGGAATAAATATTTTGGAAATATTGCACAATATCTGAAAGTGATTACAAAAGTTATATTTTTTATACGTAACAATGACAAAAGTAAATTTACCCTATCTATATATTGATTTATTCTACTGTCAAGTATTCCATTGGATCAATAACAACGTTTCTATAAATATTTTCTTTCACCGGACGTTAATCATTTATGGTCATTTTGAAAACGTTGGAATCATATTTCGATTTTTAACGAATTTTCTATTACTTTGGACAACAATCGGACGTGAATTTTACAAAAATTGATTCGGCTTCTATTCACCAAAATAATTACAATTTTATGAAATGTTTATATATTTTTTCTTCAAAATTATACAAAAAAAAAGATCACGATTAATCAATTTACGTGCCTTATGATAAGCCAAACAAACTAGTTAATTTCTTTTCTCATGCCTATGATTATGGCGACAATGTTGTGAATAATAATTTGTATTCGTTGTTTCTATCAAAATATTTTTTTCACGCACATTTTTTTTAATATTCTTTAAAGTAAACATTATATTGTGCGAAAGAACAAATCTTCGAATTTGTTAAAATTTTAGGATTCTTTTTCTGAATTATATCAAATTAACTAAAAAGGATTTTATTTAAAAGGTGCATATCGTAAATTTCCCGGTTTTCCTCTGTAATAACATATTTGGATAATTTTCATAAAAATAACTTAAAAGTTGAATAGATTTTACGTATATAAAAAGAACTACACATTTTGTTGGAGACAATTACGTAACACGTGCAAAATTAAAGAATATTATAATTGGAATTTCTCCTATAACACG
>JAIPRN010000464.1:9780-83797 GCA_025469175.1 Geopemphigus sp. TES_GeoC_2020 | reverse complement strand
CCCTCCGCGTATATATATAACTAAATAGCCCGCTGCCGTTTTTTTTTTTTTTTAAATTTACGACGATAACGATTGTTTGGGAGACGCGTCGCAAAACGGGCGGACTAAATCGATTTAAACGCGCGGTGTTACGCTATAGAGTGCGCAAGTTCATCGTTCGGATACGAAACGTTTATTCGGGCCGACCAAAAAAAAAAAAAAAATACGAATACGACGGAACGTTCGATCGACTCGTGCGGATGCATTCTATAAGCGTGTGTATGTAATACACGAACGGTGTGTACGTTACACGACGAAATTACCGTAAAACGGAAACGTTTTCGGCTGAGGCGTTACTATTGCCGCTAATCGTGAACAAAATTGAACGCGTCTCGTCCGCGCGGTACGCGTACGAATATTATGTTCGGACTATTCGTTTACCAAATCGGAATTGGAAAGTTCCAGACCCGTGTACACACCGACGCGCAATCGACCCTAGGCGTTGTCGACGGGGACGAATAATAATAAAAACAAATCGAAAACGTTCCGCGAAGAAACGTCGGGTATCCGAATCGGTGCCGACGAAAAAAATCCCCAAGTGCTGTACGCGTACGATAAACGACGGAGCGTACGTATGTTTCTTTTGTACCGGGGTGGTTTGAATTTATATACGCGTACGGTATTAGGTAAACGATAACGTTCGTTTCGTCGTCGAACGGTACGCACCGAACGAAAACGCCTAGAGAGATCGGCGGAGTCTAGATAAACGAATGTACGCGTACCGAGAACAATTGTCCGTTCGGCGCAATACTGGTGGGGTGGCGACACTGAGAACGTCGCGGGAACGAAAACGATCGAAATCCGCGCGCGCGCGGTACCGGTTTTAGCGTTACGAGAGCGAAACGACGAAAAACGTTTCGTTAATTGGACGAAAATCGTACTTCGCAGGTAAAATTTCCGACAGCCACACGACCGTGTTGCCCGACCATGCCGCCGACACGGTGCACCGGTGCTGCACGAGGAAAGTGTTGTACAAACGTTTGCCGATACTCCAGTGGATGCCCAAGTACACGTTCGGCAATCACGGCGTGTCCGACCTCGTAGCCGGCATCACGGTCGGGTTAACCGTTATACCGCAGGCCATAGCGTTCGCCAACGTAGCCGGATTACCTCCGCAAGTGAGTGCGTCGGCGGCAGCGATTTCGCGAACGATTCGCGTCGTTCGTCGTGTCGTTTTTGCCGTTCGTAACGACAACCGTCGTCGCCGGCTCGCGACCATTTTAACCGGAATTCGCGCGTACTTCGTCGTGATCATATATATATATATATATCCTTCCCGCTTGTATGAAAATCTAACTCTCGATTATTACCTAGTCGCGTAACTGCAAGGTCACGATTATAATATATACATATATTATAGCGTAACGCATTTTGTTTTCCTTATTATTATTACACGATCCGTACGTCCAACGGTGTAAATTGTAACTCGAAAAAAATAAAACGATTAAAAACGAATTTGCGTGGTCGATTCGTCGAGTACGCGCACGTGTTCAAATCGTCGACGGAGTAAAATATAACGCGCGGTCGCTTCGCGGCGGTCGATTCGAAAATTCCGGAATACGTCGTCGACACGACGTCCGAATGACGCGGGCAACAATAATTGTTTTACGGACGCGTTCCGGGCGAAAACGGATTATTAATTTACCACGGGAATAGGGGGGGGGGAGAGAGAGTACGTGCCGGGTGGCGGTCGGTTTTTAATTTTCCCGTATTTATCGTTACGGTGTTCGCTCGTAAGTTTTTGATTTGTACGTCGTCGTCGGGACGCGCGAAACGACCATCAGTGTGGCTGCACACCGTACGACGGCGACGATTATTACGAACAATGGTAATCGGTGTGCCCTTCTCGCGTAGGAAATCGCAAAGCGTGAGATTATTACGATCGTTACGTAGAAACGAAAGTCGTTTTTCTTTCGAAACGTTTCGTAGTTTCGGCGTTCCTTATCAAAAAAAAAACCAATCGGAATCTCCGTCGGACGAAATACGACAATAGCGGTCGTGGTCGTCGCGGTTAGTTCTAACCGTGGTCGCGATAGCCGGGGCGCAAGTTTGCGGGCTGGGCCGAAAAGCGTTCGTCGAAAACGGTCGACGGGTCGGACGGACGCAATCGGCCGGTCGGTCACGCGCGCGTACGCGAAATAAATACGGCCGCGGACCGTTTCTACACGGCGACCGGCCGCCCGTTTTTGTTCGTTGCAGATGGGGCTGTACTCGTCGTTCATGGCGTGTTTCGTCTACACCATTTTCGGTAGCTGCAAGGACCCGGCACTGGGCCCGACGGCCATCATGGCGATCATGACTCGCGAGAACATCCACGACATGGGCCCGGAGTTCGCCGTCCTGTTGTGCTTCGTCACCGGTGTCGTACAGCTGGTCATGGGATTCGCGCAGTTGGGTAACGTTTTACCGTTCCGGCCGTTTAGCAATAATTCTTCTTCACCATCCGTCGTCCGATGGTCGTTACTGTAACGTTCCGTCGTCTGTTCTTTCCCCCCCCCTCAAATCCGTCGCCCGTCCCAAATGAAGGTTTCCTGATCGACTTCATATCCGGACCCGTGTCCGCCGGGTTCACGTCAGCCGCGGCCATCGTCATCGCCACGTCCCAGCTACAGGATCTGCTCGGCATCAATTTCAAGTCCAGTTCGTTCATCGGGTTCTGGGACCAGTTGGCCGCGCACATCGGCGACATCAGCGTGGGCGACGGTACGCTCGGGATCGGCTGCATGATCGTTCTGTTACTGTTAAGGGTGAGTGGATGGCCGTCCGGTCAATTTTCGATTATCTGTCGGGCTTTTCGTTTTGGCGTGTCGCCACCCGCCGAATGTTCGGGAGGAATGCTTCGACCGTCTCGAATAATTCTCCGCGTATCGGTTTTTATTTATCCGACTCCAGTAGGTCGTAATTTTTTTTTTTTTGATTCGTTTTCACTAAAACTCTCGGGACGGGCGAACGATCGTTACCGTGAAAGTAACTAATTTAGGTCGACGGTTTCCACCACGATCGGCGGGACGTTGCGACCAAAGGTACCGCGAATACGATCCGGACGAACGTTCGGTTAACGTAGTTTTCATACGAAAAGTCGTCGAAAATCGATATTCGGCAACGGTCTCGTCGGTATCGAATTCAATTAATTAAGTATTAAAAGAGACAAAAAAACTATCGCAGAAAATGAAGGACATCCAAATCGGTCCGGTAGACGCGAAGGAGAAAACGACGGGCCAGCGGACAATCTCGTCGATCATTTGGCTCATATCGACGGCCCGGAATATCATAGTGGTGATGTTTTGCGCCGCGTTGGGTTACATGTATCAGGAGCACGGGAATTTGCCGTTCAAGTTGTCGAGTAAATTTTGTCAGGCGAACGCGCCGCGTTTTCCGTTTTGATTTAAAACGACGTTTTTGTTTTGTTCGCGCCGCCGGTTAGGTCACGTGGAGTCCGGTCTGCCGAATTTCCGGCCGCCGCCGTTCGAGAGCAAAGGACCCGGCAACGAGACGTATAATTTCGTCGGCATGGCGTCCAAATTGGGTTCGGGCATTTTGGTGGTACCGCTGTTGTCGATTTTGGAGAACGTGTCGTTGGCGAAGTTTTTCGGTAAGTACGGTTGCGTTCGTATCCCGTTCGTATCCCGCCCGACCCATCTCGTTTGTGTTCGTGTTTTTGTACCGCCATGTCCCCGTCCCTCCCATTCGTACGATCGTGAGGTACGCGCGAGGTACTACACCAACGTAGAGATACCCGCGCGTGCGTGCCCGCCGTCGTTAGAAAACACCGCGCGCGGTTTTCGCCGGTTAGTCATTGGCGCGTGTTTACCGTACCGTTCTCGTCGGTCACGCACTCGTTGTTGTAATTTTGATTCAGCCGACGGCAAGACCGTGGACGCGACGCAGGAGATGCTCGCGCTGGGAGCGTGCAATTTGATATCGTCATTCGTCGGATCCATGCCCATATCCGGCGCGTTGTCCCGCGGTGCGGTGAACAACGCCAGCGGCGTGAAAACGACGTTCGGAGGCGTGTACACGGGTACCTAACTTAACCAAACCAAATATACCGCCGTTGCGGGAAGCGTCTGACGTTAGTGTTTGCTCGTTTTAGGGATAATCGTCATCATAGCCCTGCAGTTCTTCACACCGTACCTCGTCTACATACCGAAGGCGTCACTGGCCGCCGTCATAATCGCCGCCGTCGTGTTCATGGTCGAATTGCACGTGGTGAAACCGATGTGGCGAACGAAAAGTGAGCCGTTTTCGCACTCTTCCTCCTCCCCCCCCAAAAAAAAAAAATGAAAACGACTACCTTGTTAATTCGAATTCGGTTTTCGGCGTCGTTACAGAGATCGATTTGGTGCCGGCTTTCGCCACGTTCCTTTGTTCGCTGCTCATTCGCCTCGAAGTCGGTATCGTCGTCGGCATCGCCGTCAACGTGATTATATTATTGTACACGTTGGCCCGGCCGCGGGTCCGCGTCGAAAAACGAAAAGTTTGTGAAAAAATGGCCCCGGGCTAAATAGTTAGACACACGTTCGGCCTAACCGCCCGTTTTGTTCGCACAGAGCGAATCCGGCTACGAGTATTTGGTGATCACGCCCGACCGCAGTTTGGTCTTCCCCTCCGTGGAATATGTCCGGGCCGTCGTGTCCAAGGCCGGGCTCAAACAGGGACTGAGCTCCATACCTGTGGTGGTCGACTGTAGGCACATTCAAGGAGCCGACTTCACCGCGGCCAAGGTATTATCGCGTTCGTTTTCAAATCAACCGTGACCGCGCCGTTTTCGTTAACGTGTTACCGTTACGCCCCCCTATCTATCTGCCCGGACACGCGAAACGCGACGGACTTCCTAACTTAACCTCGAACATTGGCCAACGGCGAGTGTTCTCATGGGCCCGTTAAACGTTTTTCGCGTTAAAATCGTCTTATTCGACAATTATTTTGGCCGCCGCCACCTGACGGATAGTTTTTCAACTTGTCATTATCGTTCGGTCGTTGCCCGAAAAATTCGTCGACTCGCTTGGCCTTACGCCATTTGTAACGTACTCGTGGACGATTCTCCGTTCCCGCGCCCGTAGTTCGTCGGCGGCACGTGTCGTCCGCGGTTCGTCTTAAATAAACGTTTTCGACCGCAGGGCGTGAAATCGCTGATAGACGACTTCGTCCGAAGAAAACAACCGTTGGTGTTCTACAACGTCAAGCCGAGCGTGATTACGATTTTCCAAGGCGTACGACCGGCCGAGTTCAACTGTTGCGCCACCGAACAGGAATTACACGAAATGCTAAAAGGTAACAACGGCGCCCGTCAATTAGGCAGCCAAACGTACACCGTCCGCGTTCGGTTAGGCCGCGCGCTGTGTCGTTCGCGCCGCCCTAACGGTATGTATTTGTGTTTTGCAGGCTATTATTTCAGCAAAGTGCAGCCGGAGACGTTGTCGTGAGGATGATCGGCGCGCGTTTACCGTCCCACCGAGCGCGATCGCGCGGAACGGAGCGGCGTGTAAAACTTAAAAACCGTACATTTGTAAATTTTACGCCCCACCGAACTAGACCTTTGTAAGCGCGCGATCATTTCGTTCGTTCTTTCGGTCCACACAATTTTCCGGTCGGTTGGGTTAGGTAACCTTTATTCCCAATTACACATACCTCGGCCGAAAAACAAAAAAACTCGGCCTAGTCGTAAACGTTCCGGTCGGACGACGAATTTCGTTCGTACGCTACGAATAGCGTTCAAGTTAACACACGCGGTAAATTTTCCGACCGCGCGAAATACGATCGAAAAACCTTCCACGAAACTTCGACCGGTATGGTAACGTTTCCGGGGACGTTGCACGTTTCGATAGTATTCATATTCGCCACTCGGTAGGCGGCTGCCGTAAAAACCGTATCCGACCCTTTAAACATTCGTCGCGACGAATTCGCTCGACAAAGTATCGAAAAGGGCCTCCCTCCTCGTGACAGCGGCCGTCGTTTACGGGTCGGCGTGTACGGAAAACGTACTCGCCGGTTTGACGACTTGATGGGGGAGGGGGGAGGCTCACCACACGAGTAGCTACCGGTGTGACCTTAACGATATCGCGAAAAAAAATACCTAAACCTAACCGACTTAGGTTACCGCGGGCGCGTACGTGGGATTCATATTGTACGGCCGAGTTTTCGCGAATGTCTCGCGCCATCGTCGCCCATCGGAAACTTCGTCCTCTGACGTACCGGCAGAACTCTTGCCGCGTATCGACCGAGTAAGTCTGACGAAGCGTTCAATCGCCGTCCGTGGTACGTCGCCCGCGGTTCGTTCGGTTAGTTACTCGGTTCGCATCCTCCCGGCGGGCTACGAGACGTGTCCCAATCATTCGCCGTTGTCCCATCGTCTCTCTCGCGTACGCGCCACCGCGCTCGGCCGGAACGACCGTATAAAAAACAAACAGTGCCGCAGGGTCACGACGCCGGGGGACGTACGTTTGCGTCGACGTAACGTGTAATCGACGACTGTACGCGGAACCGTACGGTCGCGAAATCGTACGCCGAAAAAACAAAATAAACGCGCATTTTTCGTATTTACGTCTATTGGTACGTTCGTAATACGAGAATCGCGTACAATATACGTTTTAGTTAAAAATAACACACGCACTCTATTCCAATATCGATACTGTGATTTCGATTAATCTATAATAACTAACAGAACACACGAATACGTTTGTATTATTTAAAAATCAATCGATTTAGACGTAAGCACTCTAATTGTAAATGTATTTAAGATAACGTAAGAATGAAGAACCCGACGCAGTTGTCGCGTTACAGTATAAGCACGCGCGTATCGGTGTATAAAGTATGTACGTTTACCGTAATTTTAGAACAACGAACGATTTTTTATTTTGTATTTATCGTAACGAAATAAAGTTTTGTCGAGTCACGACCACGAAATGTTCGTTAGAAGGAACGAAGACGCCGCGGTTCACGAACGGAATAGCGTGACGAATAACGATCGGGGCTAGGGGGGGGTGGGATCGCATTAATGAACGCGTCGTGGCGTTTAGGCGACGATGAACCGCGCGAACGTATCAAGTCACTAGTACGCTTTACGTAGCGTTAACTACGGCGTGGTAACGTCGAAAATGACGTCCCGACCGCGGGGGGGAGGAGGAGAGGGAGACGGTAATAACCGCACGAACGATCGTCGGCGTGAGCCGGGGGGGGGGCATCGGGACGGGGCCGGTGATCGACGGATTCGCGAACGAGTAAACGAAAAAACGAAAAAATTGCCGACCAAAACGAGACGTTCGATAATTTGGTCGCGCCTAACGCGACGACAGTAAGCGGCTGCGCGTGTTAAACGAACGGTGGATTTAGTCCCCCGATACGATCGCGTAAGTATGTCCCTTTCAAAACGGCGTTCCGGAACGCCGAGGTTTTTTCGGCGATCGAACCAAAAAAAAAAAAAATCGCGAGATACGAAATATTCGTCGTGCCGGCTTCAAAGGGAATTGAAACGGTCGGCCGTACCGTCGTCCGGCAACAATTGTTGCACGCATTCTTCCGGCAGGTACATGAACTTCTGTACTTCTTCCCGGTCCGAGGGACAACAGTGCGGTATCGCCGACTCCTTCATTAACGACAGCCGTAGCGATTGCATTTTCTGAAATCATCGAAACGGTAACGGACGAATGCGTAGGGACGGATTTCCGATAGTCGGAAACACACGGTTTACGGGACGGTTCGAAAGGGCGCGGAACCTAACCGAAACCCTCCCCTCAAAAAAACAAAAACAACCCCGAAATAGACCGCCGACGGTTAGGTTAGTCGCTGGGCGCGCGCGGGGGGGGGGAGAGAGAGGCAAATTAAGGGGAACGTTTACTTTTCGGTTCTCCCGGGCCGCGGTCGCGTGGTCGACGATTCGTTCCGGATAGTGTTGGCCGATTACGCAGCCCGTTTGTTTCTGGACCGGTTCCGGGCACTTCCACGGTTCGTACAGATACCGGTCGGGCATGTTCCGCAGTTCGGGAACGTAACGTCTGGGCAATTTTTAAACGGTACGCGACGCGATTAGGACGGTTTGACCGTAACGCGCGCGTTAATATGGGTACACGTGCCTTATGTATTCGCCGGTGGGGTCCAACCGCATACCGTAATTGACCGGGCACACGCACAACGGGCAGTCCAACAGCTGTTCGAACGTCGAACTGGACACCCATATCCAGTTGCCGGCGCACACCGACAAATCGGCGTCGATCAGATACTTGGTGAAGTGTTTCAGGCCTTCGGTCCAGCTGATCCACAGGTCGCCCCTAGTCAGGAAACACGCCACGGAGTTCCGTACCACGTGATGAATCCATCCTTCCTGCCGGGGGGGGAAACGTTTCGGAATAACGGTAGATGGCGATAGACGTCGTCACTTACCCGCGTCAATTGTCTCATACCGGCGTCGATGAACGGGTACCCGGTTTGGCCCGTTTTCCAGCATTCCAACAGTGTCCGGTTGCTCTCGGTGTCCGCGTCGTTCCACGCTATTTGCAAACACGCCGGGTTACCCGCCATTTGCCCGAAGCGCCGGTTACCGAACGACATCGCGCAAAAGTAATCGCGCCAGATCAGCTGGCTGGTGGCGCTGTACTGCGGCAACAGGTCGCCATCGAAACTTTGCGCGAACAAACGGGACAGTTCCCAGTAGAACCTACGGCGGCGAGACCCTTTAACGGACGAACGGTTTTATCGGGCGGCGAGCCCCGTATTTATTTACGTTCTTATGGACAGGCACCCGAATCGCAGGGCGGCGCTGAGGCTGGTCGGCGGGCCCAACAGGTCGGGATTCACTTGGTTGGGCAAATAGAAGCCGCACACGAACGCGTCCCTTTCGTGATCCAGCCGCTCGTTCAGTTGTTCCAGGGCCCGCGTTTCGCCGCCGTACCAACGGTGCACGGACGACGACGACGGATCGGTTTCGGGGACGTCCGGGTACACTCCGAACGACTCCGGAGTCGGTTTGTCCAACGCCTGCGCGCCAACGGCGACGGAAATAAAAAACAAAAAAAACCGAATCGATATTATTAAGGCCGCCGGCTTTATGGTTATTAAAGGGTACTTGGAATTCCTCCAGTACGGTGTCGGGAAGTGGGCGGAACCGTACGGCCGGCCAGTCCACGTTGGCCACGGGCTGGGGCGGATGACCGACGCAGTTGGCTATGGACTGCGGTGGCGGGGAGAAGAAACGTTATTAGAATCGCGGGGAGGGGAGTGGGGAAAAAATCGTACGCACTTGGAACTTTTTGAAGGTCATCGGGGGCGTGCCGCCGTTTTCGTCGGCGATTCGTTTCGGGCTCCACAACGTGTGCGACACTTTTTCCGCGTACTTTATCCCGACGTCGTCGCAAAATGCCATCAACCGTTCGTCCCGGACCCTTCCCGTCGGCTCGCAATCCTGCGTGTACAAATTGTGTTCAAGATGGCGTAATTATTCGCGCGCGCGCGCGTGCCCGCCTAAGCGCCATACTACCTGTTCGAACGTGATCAGTTCTAAGCCGATCTCCTCGTCGATCCTCCTGAACACGTCGACGGGATCGCCGCGCAGCGCGTACAACCGTCCGCCGTGCGCCGTCAGTTTGTCGTCCAAGTCTTTCAGGCTCTCCAACAGGAACCGCATCGGATTGAAACCGATCGCTTTCGCGTCTGAAACGCAACACGTCGCACGGCCCGGGGACCGTCGACGGCGAGTGTTTACGAAAAACGGGTACGACGATGGCGGTGGGGGGACAATTTCGCCGTTACGTTCGACGAATACCGAAAATGTGCGCGTCGGCCGGGTCCGTCGGTTTGGGGGACGTACGACGTCGCGTCGAGATAATAGTTTACATTGCCGTTCGAACGTTTCGTTGTTTCGATATACGTGTTTGGGTGCGGTTCGCCGCGGTGACGTAATATCGAGGGGGGGATAGCTCCCCCCCGAAATTTTTTTAGAAAAATTTCGTTTTTCATCAAACGTATATTCGTAGTCGATAGTAACGAAAAACCGAAATTATTCTAACAACTTCCATACACGATATAATACGTAACATCGTGTTCGTTAAAAACGTATGACGCGTCCCGTTTCGTTAGGGTGGTCCGATTTATTTATTTAAACCCTCTCTCCCCCCCGAAATTTGGGTCCACGCCGGTATTTTCGTCGGCGTACCCCACACGGTGACTTTCGGATCCCGACACTATTCGAACGGACCCGTCCGTCGGTGGTTCGGCGAAACGGGCGAGTTTCGGTCGTTAAATATTTTAGGCGTACGAAATGAGAATATTGAGCCGACCAACGAATCGGCGAACGGTTACGAAAAAAATCGTTTGCGCGTACGAAGGGCGACCGAACCGTAGGTGTGTGGTCGAGTGGAGTTTTTCTCTCGTTCGCGCGCGTGGCCGGTACCACCCCCCCCTACACACACACACACACTGTTTTTCAGGACCGTCCGGAGTCTGCCGCGTTCGTTTCGCGATCGCGCGTACGGCAAACAGAGGGGCCGAGGTTAAAGCGAAAATAATCGCGCCGACAAGAACCGAAATCGTTCCGGCGCGGATCGTTGTTCGTACACGTGGCAAACGTGGTGCCGACGTTTCCGCGGGATTTTTTCGTTCGTAACATCCGGCGGGTTTTTTTTTTGGGGGGGGGCGATATTTATATCGGCCGTACTTACCGAACGTGTTCGTGTCGAAAATGTACAGGACGACCAGTTGCTCGGCCGCGGCGACGGCTTCGACCAGGGCCGGATTGTCGTGAAACCGTAAATCGTTCCGGAACCAATGCGCGGCGATCGTCATGGCGTCTGCGATAAACGAAACGTTTCGACGACGATTTTTTTCCCATACGCGAGCGCGCCGGACTAGTTTATCCTATCGCACGGTACGACGGCGGTACATTCGTTCGTATAGAGACGGCCTTGTTTAGGCGATCGGTAAGAGAGGTTAGGTAACGACGACGCAATTAGTGTGTAATAGTCGAAGACGACGACGACGACGCCGGAGGGGAAATTCGTTCGGCCAGCCGGCCGACGTTCAAGGTGTATTATCGTTTACGGAACGCGCTCCGATTACGATTGTAAATATTTATCGCGGCGAGTAACCGGCGATTGGTCGGTCGTGTCGCCCGTTGTTTACGCGAACGGCGGAACGCGCACGGTTTTCGGTCAGCCCGCGGTGGTTTTAAACGTTTCGCGACCGGCGGCGGAATAATGTCGTACGGTTAGGACCGTAAAAACCGCCGTCGTTCGATTATTTCCCCGGACCGCGAACAACGCCCGCGCAAAATCGCCGACTAAACACACGTAACCGCGGTATGGTGGCGACGACGACCGTGTTTATCGGACGGTTCGGCGGCGGCCGGGACCCTGCCCCGACGTCTTTTGTCCGGGTACGCCCGTTTTCGGGATAAGAACGCGGCGGCGGCGGCGGTCGCCGACTACTACGCCACTCTCTACGCGTAAAAATGGTCGCGCGGATTTACAATTGCCGCCGTCGTCTAACTACGGAATTTCGTTGTTGTTTTTTTAAGGCCAAAAACGAAAACGGCGCCGGGCCATCATAGCTTACCTGTACGGCGTCGGAAACGTCGTCCGTACGCTGAGCGCGTAGCTGACGTCGCGGTCTCGTCGCAGGACTCCACGGAATTCGTTCGGCGCTCGCCCACCGGCGGAATGACGGCGGCGCGTCGTCGGTCGGTCTATTTTATACGATCGGTCCACCGGGTGATGACGCGATGGCCGAGGGGGGGGGGTTGAGGTAGCGAGCACGTGGCCCCGTAGTCGTGCGACGCAACACGTGGCGGATGGTCGACGGCGAATGCCGGGATCACCACGCACGTGGCTCGTACTGATGATATACGTACACACCGGGACCGCGTGGATCCTTTCGTGTCCAAACGTGTACGACTTTCGGTCGGGTCGTACCGTAACAATTGCGACGGTAATTACCTGGTTACCGCGGACCACGACCCCGATATTGTCGGGTACGCACACGAAACAAAAACACGATTCGCAAATTCGTCGAGATTTTTATTCGGAATTTACATTACGAATTTGTCGACGACGTAAAACTATGACGATCGGGTACGTCTCGCGAACAATTACGACTAAAACGAACAAAAAACACGCGACGATCGATAAACGCTACGTGCGCGTGTTACGTATATATATATATACACACACTAGTACAATTATATAAACTAAACGGGCGTATGTGACGTAATCGTCGTCCCGGGTGAATTATGGCGGCCCGTATAGTGTAGCGGACTACGTCGGTGCGTCCCTAATAAGCTCGTCTGGTTACGGCGCGAACCGTGAAAACGGGCGAAACGTTAAAATAGAAATCTAAAAGTACGCGCCGGTTCCCCGGCAGTCGACGTCCGCGTAGGTCGTTTACGAGGCGCCGTCAAAAACCGAAACAAACAAAAAAAAAAAACGAAACCGAAAATACGCGCGGCCGGGCTAATAATTATTCGGCGCGCGTGTCGATTTCGGTCGATTGTCCCGGGGGACCGTTGGCGCGGCCGACTTCCAGTAAGAAGTGCGAGACCGGCGGCGGCGGTGCTGATGACGAACGGCCGCGGGGAGTTGTTCGGGAAAAAACCGACACGCGGACGGATTGGCACTTTCAGATCAATTGTGAACCGCGCGAGAGACGATCGACGGTTTCCCTTCGTTCTAATGTACGACGCGTAATCGACGTAACGATTAACCGGCCGCGTTCAACCGGTGGCGGCGCGGGGATCACGGCGGACGGTTAATTATCGGTACGCCGAAACGAAACGTCGCGCGATACGTACGTGATAAAAAAGGGGGCCGATCGTCGGACGACCGACCGCCATTTACCTGTGTACCGCCGTCGTTTCTCGATCGATTGAATCAATGGAACGGGACGGTTTCGGATAGACCGGGTAGAGTACGAAAACGTAACGCTAGAAAAATGACTAGAAGAAGAGGGCCGCCGGCGCGCGTTCCCTCGCGATTACTAATCCCTAGCCGGACGGCGGTAGTAATTAAATAGTAGGCCGACGCGGTTCGTGCACGGTTTTCGGTAAAATTCTACGCGGCCCGAGTGAACGCGACCGCAACCTAGGTAGTAGTGAACACCACAGCGGGGTCGCGAACTAAGCCCGCGGTAGCCCGAGAAAATTGCGTCCGGGACCGTCGGCCTATACGGACGCGTGTTAGGAGGAAGATACCGTTGACGAACAAACGGAATACAATAAACGGCCGGGCGTTGATTATACAATAATAATACTCGCGACGGGTCGTTCGGCTAATGCGCGCGCGCGCGCGTCCCCTAAATCGTTAATCGGGAAGACGATCGCGGTATGTACGTGCACGACGGGTCAGGCTCCGCGTTCGCACACGTTCGCTATACGCAGCTCGTTCAACACCATCGATTCCGTTCCGTCGCGGTGGTGGTCCGGTCGAGCTGTAAACACAGACAACGATAATAATAAACCGTCGTGACCGGTGGCCGTACGCGCGAGTTTCGGTTATTAAAAAATATTTTCGGCGTACGCGGCAGTTTTAAGAACACACAGAGCCGTACGGCGGAACAGTAAACACGTAACGGCTACGAAAATCGTTTGCACGTACGAGTGGCGAACGAACCGTTTTACATTAAACGGTCGAGAGGAGTGTTTCTCTCGTTCGGGCCCTCCCTCCCCCCCTCTGACGGACTAGGGCGCGCGCGTACGTACTCTGACTGTGCTTCTTCACGGGATCGGGCGCTACGGTCGCGATTTTCAATTGCAGGGTGGCCTCCAGCACGGCCGCCACCGTCTCCTTGGCGTTGATCAGTTCCAGCCGGCACGACTGGGCCTTCAGCTCGCCGATTAACGATTTGATTCCCTGCGGACGATTTATATAAACATTTTGTTAACGGACGTTCGGGACCAGCGAAATGGGACGATCGGTCGGTAGAGCGTTTTTTTTTTTTAAGAACGAAGGGACCGGTAGACGAGGTTACACTAAACGACGCACTTGGGCGGCCGTGAAGTCGGTCTTGTCGAAATGCGTACAGTCCACGACGATCAGATCCGGTTTGTTCATCCCGTGGTTCAACGCGGACAATTCGGCCACGATCCGCTGCCGCATGTAATCCACGGCGGGAAACAGCAGCCCGCTGCTGGGCTTGACGATCCATTTCACGCGACCCGCCGACTGAAATGCGAATCGCGTCCGGTTTAGTGCCGTAAACGTACGCGTTTTTTGGACGAAATTCGACGTAACGGTTAAACGCGTCGGATCACATCGCCCGCGTTCGTTGAAATCCGAACGGGACTCGTAGCGGGCCCGGTGAGAACGCGTACGGGCGTCGGCGATATGACGCGGACGGCGCGCCGGTTTCCCCCCCCGAAAGCAATCGACGTTTCCGATAATCGTCGTGGGAAATCGATAGGTTAGGAAAACTGGTCGAGACGCGGAAATTCTTTTCGAAAATTGGTTCGTAAAATTATCGTCCGGGATTTCGCGGTAAACGAAATCCCTTTCCCTCCCCCCAACCGCTTGAAATACCGTCGGGTCCGCGACGTAGGGGTTTCGCGATTATTGTACGAAAACCGGTACGTTCGGAATATTTACGCGCGAGCAAATGACGGAGTATTTTGCGCGCCGTGCCGATCGGGAACAAGTCGACCGGGCGTTTTCTCCGTCCGTCTCGTCGAGAACCGCCGGCGAACTGGTGCGCGGGACAATCGTTTTTTTTTTGTTTTTTCGATTAACCGAACAGGTGAAAGGAGGGGGGGGCAAACGCGTGTTCACGGCCGTCACGTATACTCACGTTGTCCTTTTCGACGGATATCGACGGTCTGGCGCTGCGATAGAGCACGCACAGCAGGTCGATGCAGATGCCGAAAAGCAGTCCCAATTCCACGTCGAAAATCAAACAGGCGACGAACGCGGTCGAAAACGGCAACAGGTCGCGTCCTAAAGTCGAATAGGTTAGTCAGCGGTTCCCACCCGGCAAACGGTTCGAACCGGACGCGAATAGTTTCGTAACGAATATAACCGGACGAGTTCTTTCCGCCCGGTTACCCGTTCCACCACACCAGTGTAACCACTTCGAACCACGGCGATTGTTTGGCGGGATTTTTCCAAACCGATTTTCGGTGGCGCGTCGTCACGCGCGGTGTATCGAACGCGTGGTGCGGTGTAAGTAAGGACGGACACGTCGGCGTTTTTACGCGCGGAACGATATTTACTCGACGTGAATTCGATTGTGTGTACCTAGACGTCCACGATGTTGAACAAGTTTCTCGATCGTACCAGTTGTCGTTGTACGTCCCGATCGTTAGCTATTCAACCGAAATCGTTAAATTTGAAACGCAATTGCAATAAAGCGAGCGGCCGGTATCGCGCACGATACAAATACGTCGATGGCGCGGAATTAGATTATGGTTGCCCGAAAACGGACGAGCGTACGTGACACGGATTACGGAAACAATCGCCGCTGCGCGTCCGCCGGTCGTACTTATTGCGTCGGTTTCTAACGAACGGCGCGCGATTTCTTCGCGGTAATCCGTCGTTCCGCGAACGCGGCCAATTCAAACTTTCCAACCGTCGTTTCGCCGCCGCCGGGGGTTTCCGCGCGTTACCGAACGACTTGTTCCGCTCCGGTACGGCCCCCCGCCGATGTTTCGGCGGTTTATCGGCGTCGAGTAGCGTCCGAACGTTTCGCCAACGTACGCCGGATAATAATAATAACGTACAATTACCAACAATATCGTTCGACGGTTTCGCATTTTCTTCGCGATTTCTACGATATATTTGACCGGAAACAATACCGTTCGCGATACGTACGAATAATACGAGCGGGCGCGCGTTCGATTCCGCCGGTTTTTTTTTTATAATTAACGACGTTTTGTTCGATACACCGCACGGCGGCAATTATCCGACCATTGTCCGTGCCCGTCGATTCGTCGCGACCGGCGCGCGCGCGCTTTTATAATAAATCGGTCACTCACTATTCGTTTCCCATAACGAAATCGCCATGTCGTACCGGAACATCGACGTCACGGCGCATATGAGTATGGCCGACAAACTGGACTTGGGTATATAGTAGAGGATGGGCGTCAGGAAGAGCAACGACAATATGCCCAGTATGGCTGCGGACGATACAATAAATAGCGAACGACGAATGAAAACCGTTTCGGGGACGGTTAGGTTACTACTCACTGGTAAATATCGAGCTGAACGTCGTCCGGACGCCGGTGGAATGGTTCAGGGCCGATCTGGTCATGCTACCGGACACGGGCATGGATCCCATGAACGACGCGAAAATGTTGCACATCCCGAGGGCTATCATTTCTTGGGACGCGTCGACCACTTTTCCACCGCCTGTACGTCACGCGCGCAACGGGAATGGTGACGGGGGAGGAGACAAATAAGACTTAAAATTAAGTTTTTTTTTGGGGGGGGGAGGGGTGGCTGTGTAATCGTCGTCGAACGTTTTCGTCGGTCGCGATAAACCGTGTTATACGGTATACGGGCGTATTTAGGCGAAGCGACGATAGCTCGCGAAGAGAAACGATAGTATTTTCGCGCGACCTAAGTCTCCGTGTTTTCGCAATTCTTCGTTCGATTAATTACCTTTTTTTCGGAATCGATCCAATTCTCGACTTCTTGTACGCGTTGTGGCTGTAGCCCGTAATTTACGACCGCGCGTTTTTAATTTACTTTGCAATTTTTCCGAAACGATTTTTTTCTCGCGTAATGGAAACCTCCCACCCGGGACGCGTAACGGTACGCCGGAACGTTCCGTTTTGTCGTTTCTCGTCCGAGAGTTTACGACACATTGGACGGAATCGTCGACGAGTTACGCGCGCCTCGTTTACTCGACATTTTAAAAGCGGTAGGGGAAATCCACAACGTAAGACGACGAGTATTTCGGCGGAGGCGGCGCGGGGGATACTTACTGAACGCTTTCGCGACGGACACCGTGCTCAAGATGGACACCAACGGTACGATGATCAGGCCGGGCCACAGTTCGGCCACGCTTTCGAAAAACGTGAACTTCTCGTCTTCGTTCTCGAAATCGGTGAACGGTATCCGGAACTGGGGTATGCCCGAGGCTATGTTACCTGCGGAAACACGCCGGGCGCGGTCAGTTCGCGGTTCACGACCGTTTCGTGTTGATACGCACCCGTTAACCGTATCGGCGGCACGCCGTCTTTAATCGACAGGTACGCCACGACCGAGGACACGATGACCACGAGCACGTTGCTGCCGGTGGACAATACGAACACCACGGCCGAATAGAATTTCCCTTTTGCCGTCCCTTTATCGCCCACATTTACGGATTTCAAACACTGAAACGAAACAACGGTTCGCACTTCGCGCGCTCTTTTCCGCCCTCCCACCCAACCCACCGCACCGCCCGATCCACGCGCGTTACCTTCAGCCCAATTAGTACCGTCACGCACACCAGTCCCATACAAGTATCCGCCAATCGGACGTATCGAATGTTCTCCACGAATTTGATCCACATCTCTATGCAATTTTTCGCTTTGTACGAGATGCCGAACAAGCCTTTTATTTGGGACGAAGCCATGATGACGGCCGCGGCCGACGTAAATCCGCCCGTCACCGGCATCGACACGAATTCCACGACGAAACCTGAACGACGGAAATCACGAGAACGAATTTATATTCATTTTGTCAATCCTGCGAAATTCGCTAACGGTACACGCGTATTACGTTGCGGAACGAAATCCAAACGTCGGTTTCGTTTTTCTTCTAAACACAAGTTCGCCGTCGTCGCGTCGTGTTCAACCACGAGCCAACGAACGAACGTCGGTATTAGTAAATCGGGTCGGCTCCCCCCCACACACACACACACCCCTCAACGCCATCAGCGCGTCGCCGATGGAAACGAGCGTCGTTTCGGACCTTTAGCGCGCGTACCTAGACGGAAAATGCCGCAAATCAGCTCCACTATACCGGACACGAAACACAAGACGACGGCCGTTGTGGGCAACTCTGGATTGATGTAGTTGAACGTGAGTAACGCAATGACGGACGCCGGGCCGATGGTGATTTGCCGGACCGATCCGAACACGATGTACATTATGCTGCCGAAACACGCCCCGTACAGTCCGAACTGAAACAACGGTAACGGTCGTGTATACGAAACGGAGCGTTGGGCGCGCGGTACGAAATGCGTTTTTCAGCCCCTGACCGCGCCGAAAAAGCCTTCCACGAATAACGCCGACTCCCCCGCATTTTCGGCCCACAACCGTCACCGCTTTTCGATTAGTCTTGACGTTGCTCTGGGTCGCGTCCTAGTATAACAAATCAGCACCGTTTCGGCGACAACGGCAACGTAGTCGACTCGTGTCGGTTCGAAAAACCGGACTTTTAAACGACGATAATATATCGGCAACGGGCAAATGTCGAAAACAATCATCCGAAGTAACGTCGGAACAAAACTGATCGGCCTGTACGTATAATATATAAAAAAAAAGTCCGAAATCGATACAATCCAGTAACATTGGTTTCGGGCGACGAAACGGTTTTTATCGTATCGTTCAATATTTAAAAATAACGATCGCCGCGACCCGGAATTCGTCGGCGGCGAAACGAGTATACGGTAAAAACGTACCGGCGTCGGTTCGCGGTTTGAAAATCTACGAAAAGACGGTCCGCGTTCACGCTTCGTTTACTATCCAAGGCCAACGAAAATATTCGTAAATAGCGTATTTTCGCTTTGTTCCGGAAAACGTCGTACACGTTTCTTGTATGGCGTTTTAGTAAAATACGAGAATTCTGTAGATTCTGCGTCGTTTAACCGCACGCGCGTGTGTCAGAAATGACGTTTCGGGCTCGCCACATATACGTTAAATTGCACGTTCGGCGCGAGTGCGTTTCTCGGCCGACATATTTTATACGGCTAAATACGGTAAACGAATCTCGACGAAATAACGTTATTCAATTACGCCGAGAGATTATTATTATTATGAAAGGAATAAACTCGCTTAAAGTTGCCATTTATCGGTCACGATAATTGTTTCCACGTAAGTGTGTAAATAAATACGGTTATCGAGAAATTGTCGAACACGAATAATTTACGCAATATCGATACAACGATATTCTATTACGGAATATAATGGTTTTTATTTTAGAACCCGAACGCGGCTCGTCGAAAACTACTCGACCTTGTCCGCGGAAGAAAGGGGCGAAGTGGGCATTCGCCTTAACGTAACCTTTCAACGTTCTGGAATTGTCGAAAATTAGTTCGTGTCGGAGAGAGGAAGAGACGATTTTTTGCGTCACTGACGTACTCGAATCGTGTTTGGCGAACGCGTATAATAATCGTTCGCTTCAGTTACCTGTCGCGCCCTTTCTCAACAACGAACGGCGCCGATCGGGCAAATTTATTATGGTACACGACGAACGCGTTTAATATCGATATAGTGACTCTGAAAACATGACGCGTGCATTGTCGTAAAATTGTATCGCGCGCGATCGGAATCAACGAGAATACGTTAAACGAACGCTTTGTTCGAGATCGTACGCGCCAAAAACGGACGGGGCGGTAGAGCGCGCGCACTCGCGGTTTTTTCGAGGTTACTTACCAGCGGATCGAGTCCGGCCAACGACGCGTACGCGATGGCTTGGGGCATGAGCGTTAGGGCGACGGTGACGCCGGAAATGGCGTCGTACAAGAAGTCGATTAGCCGGTAGTGCGGTATCCAAGCCAGTATGGGCAGGTAGCCGGCTAGTAGATCGGGCGTTTTGTCCGCGCAAGACCCTTTGCGCACCATTTTCCCGGGACGACTCTCGATCGGACCAGACGGCAACGGCGACGATACGAATACTGCTGCGAACGAAAAACGCGAATATATTAATCGTTACGATCGAAGTTCGTACGGGTTTCAAACGTCCCCTCTCCCATCGTCGTCACACACACACACACACACACACACACACACACACGCGCATACGTACGGAGCGGTTCGCGAGTTCGTTAGATTAAAATATGACGAAATTCGCCGACCGTATTTGTCGTATTTGTACGACTTACGGACGCGCGTGATGGCGTCGGAGCGTTCACGACGATTTGGTGGGTCGACGGCGTTGACGATCGCGTCTTTCGCCGTTCAACTCGGTACCGTTAAATTTATATAGCCGAATCCGACGGCCGAGCAGCACGGGGAAGTGCGCCACGGGCGTATTTTCGCGTCCGCGTTTTAGCCGCGGCTCGGGTCCGGGGGTACGCCCCACGGAGATCCGTACGAATGCCGTAACCTTTGGTGCCGCGCGACGTCGTTAATAGGGTCGGGTTTTTTTTCACCCGACGGCCCCGATTATTGTTTTCGGTTCGCCGCGGATTCTAAAACGGATTTTTTTTCCGCTAAATCCCAAACGACCGACAAAAAAAACGCGACGCGACTTTTCGACCGACCCGAATTTCCGAACGTGTCGAGCTAAATCAGCTGTACCCGCCGAAACGCCGAAAAATGCCCGGACGTCCGGCGCAACTGCCGTGGACAGTGGACGCGAATCGGGTTCGACGCGGAACGCGAATTTCACGCGGAAAAACGATTTCGTTTATTGTTTGTGACGCGCGTTTCCGTTTTCGATTCTACGGTATATCGGGAAACGAACCGGACGTAATGCGCGTACGCGTCGACAATGAACCGTAATCGGTCGTTGGAATCGCGTACGACTCACGTTATCCTTAAGCGCGTTCGACAATTCCAAGGACCTCGTTGTTCGTTCGCGCGCTCTTAAATAGTTTTTTACTTCCAACATTCGTACCGGCGTCTTTGTCGTCGAATAGGTTTTTTTTTTTTTTGAAGCGACCTCGTCAATTTCTCCGCGGTATTCCAAAAAATTGCACCGTGTACGGCGCTCCGTGTTTGACGAATATCGTACGTCAAGGTACACAAATACGCGTCGAAATCGGCCGTTTTTTTTTTGAAAATTCTACCCAAAAACGGAATCGTCGTATAGATCGCGCAATCTACAAACGTATATACTATACATTCACATGTACACACATCTCGCGTATTGTCGATAGCCGCGGATTCGCCGTACGACGACTTCCCGTAAATCTATCGCGCGAATAAAATGCCGTGTTTTCCGTTCTCGGGTTTCCCGTCACGATGCCGAAATACGTACGCTCCGAGGGCTTTTTTCGAAATTTCCGGCAGTGCGTTCAGTTCTCGAATAAACGCGAATTCTCGTTCGGAATTATTATAGGATATCAACTCCCCCGGGAATTTCCTCGTTGTACCGGTACAGCCCGAGCGGCGAGATATCGATAAGCGAAAGAATTAACGCGTAATCTGCGCTAAATAGTGGCTGGTGCCGTCCGTAGATACGGCGCGATTTTTGACGGAATAAAATGATAAGCGAAACAAACGTGCGAATACGACGCGTATTACGCGTTAGGAAAACGTACACAAATATTATTCGCACGCAGCCACGGCATGCGGCCGAACACCGGTTTTCGTTTACGTTAAACGACCGCCGGGCGAATTAATCGTTCGTTCGCCATGACGACGCGGGACAGAGACGATTGTCGCAAACGCCCGTTTTCTCGCACCGAGTTTTCGTCGGGCCCACGGGTTGTTTTTCGATTCGGCTCGTCGCCGTCGAGGGCCCGTGCTTCCCACATATAAAACATTCGATCAATCGGTCGACGATACACGACCGCCGTTTCGTAACGCCGGCCGGACCGTACGAATACTCGGCGCCGAGTTACAATCGCTACAATAATTGTTCCGGGACCGGTGACGCCCGAATTACACGACGCGTTTACGATACTAAACGGAAAAAGTAATCGCGTTCGTCCCGTTCGTACGAAAAAAACCGTTTTAAAAAACCAAAAAAACCGCCGAACGTTATGGCGCACATTTTGAATCACCTTGACACGCCGGACCGAAACTTACGCACGCTCATGTATAGTATCGGATCGTACGGTTTTATAAAACGTGCGCGCGTTCGGACGAACGCCGCCATAGGTATTATGTTTTTTCTCCGAACCGTCGATAATATGTTTTATATCGTACGAGACGTCGCGTGCGCGTTTCACGCCAGGTATCCACCTCGAGTACGTTACTCGGCGAATTCTACTCGGCCGTCACGACTATCCTAACGCCGAATGAACGTCCTAAGCTATGTACACGCTTACGCACTGTTTGGTAACGTTCCGACTCGTTTTCGATTTTGGTCGTCGTTCCACGCGCATTAGGACACGCGGTATCTCCGAATGGTGCGCGCGTTGCGAAAATCCGAACGTCTCGTACGAAAGCGCGCCGTACCCGCCGCGGGCTATAACGTAACGGCGCGCGTTTAATTAATCGTTAATTTTCGATTGTTCATTGACGGTCCGCCGTTTTAAGCGACGAGTGTACCGGTCGATTTTCGCGTGACTTACCGGCGAAACCATATTTTATTTCGTAACGTGGACGGCACGAACCTTAGTCTCGTGTCGTGCAATCAATCCCGGTACGCCTATAATTATGTCCGTTTGATACGTTTGACGTGTCGATTGGAAAATAACCAAAATGACACGCGTGATACGTTGCGCGACGCGAGCGCCTCGGAGAGACATTCGAGGAGCGCCCAAAAGTTGAACAGAAGCGCCTTTTTTCCCCGAGCCATGTGGGCGACCTCGGGACCGCGACGTTACGTAATAAATACTATTACTATTATAAAATACCATTCGGCTTCTAGTTACGTAGGCGTTTTAAACACTCGTTACCGACCGTTGTACGAATCGCCGAAATAGTTTTCGAAGTCGACGACCGGAAATCGGCCGAAGATTACGACGAAAAATGAATGAACAACGATCGTTATCGTCCGAATTTGTACGTACGTACGTAACCGACGTGTTTGAGAGAGAAATTTTACGTTTTTCGAAATGTCTAGCGAGTCGTCGTTTTTTGAAAAAAATCGTTAACGTATTACGTGACGTTATACGGGGATCGTAACGAACCGTTTTCGAGCGAAAAACAGTTTCGTTTTTATATTATCGACGATATTTTATATATAAATTCTAAATAATCGCGAGCTTATATAACGTACGTAATTAAACGCGTAGACAATCGTTTTACACACAATATCAACCGGCCACGGACGGCTGTAAAATATTTCGTGCGTTTCGAAAAAGTGCGCGTTGGTTACGAATTTTTTTTTTTTTTAATAATTTCTAACGTCGTGCTAATACGCGCCACTCTAATCGCGATAGATATCCGAGAACCGTACGCGATAAGTCAAGTACCGTGGCCGCAGCGCTACGTTTTACGTGCTGTTCAGTCGTTAGGTAGTTGGCTAACAACCTAACAAACGGTCCCTCCCCATTCCCGTCGTTTCGTCGGCCGCCGTCGCCGTATTATCGTTCAGTAGTTGTTTGAAAGCTGGACGCGCGTACATTCGACAAGTTTCCCTATAAATATTCTATAAACGTCACTGTATTCTCGTTTTTGTCGAATCGTGTTACGTGTTCGCGTCAACGACATTCCCGCGGCCGAGATTAGCGTACCAAAAATACGCCTTTTGGTGTTTCGGTTTCGCGGAATAAACAAAAGTGTACTTTCGTTTCTCGACAATTCCGAACAATTGTGTACGCCGGGCGTACACCGCCTTTGTCGCTTTAACCGTACGGGTGTACGCATACACGAAACGATACGAAACGCGCACAATTCGCCGCTATTAACGCGTACAAACGATAATTAAACACCGCGTACGTTTCGTAATTAAGGAGTCGATTCGGCGTCTGTTCACAATAGATCGAACGCAAATTAAACGAATACGTTTTTGTCTCTCCCGATTTCGCGATTGGTCACACGCGTTATTCGTCACGTTCGTGCGTACGTCAACGAATCGAAACAGCGAACCGTATCGTCGAGGATTTAAGCGCGTTTGTTTACGGCCCTATTATCCGCAAACGATCAATTTCGTAAACGAAGTCGCGCGTTCGTTTAAATCGGTGCCGATTAATAAATACGACCGTCGTACGTTTAGGACGACCGAGCGTTTTCGTTATTTTCCCATACCCGATTTGAAATCCCGACCGGCGCTATAGTAGGAACGCGTCGGTTTTACGACGCGCGTTGTTGTTCAAGTGCCGAGATTAATTTTTCGATTAGAGGACTCGGCGATCCAAAATCGTGTACCCCTCGAAACCGCGACGTAATTTTCACACGTAGTTCTCGATCGTCGTCGTATAGCTACGTTTACCGGGGCGCCCGAAATGTTGATTCGAAAATTTGATCCAACATTTTTCGTCTACGACTTAATTAGGTATTCGGGATTGTACGCGATCCGTCCCTCTCCAGGAATTCACCTTGTAGCGGTGAGGGGGCTTGAACGGAGATCCCCTCGCGGGTGTCTCTAGACCAAGAGTTCCTAACGTGGTCATGGATCAGAGGGCAAACGTACATGGGCCGAAGACAAAGCGTCTATATAGACACGGCATATGAAATAAAAAGTACACGGACCAAGGTTAAAGAGCTTAGACACGGGCTAAGGTATTTATAGAAAACTAGTTGTTTGTTTTACAAACGCGGACCAAGCAAAAAGCGCCTAAATATGGGCGAAGGAACATGGATAATGGATAAATTGCCCAGATATAGGCAAAAAGGTACTTAAAAATTTTGAAAATTAGTTGTTTATTTACAAACACAGACCAAGTAAAAAGCGCCTGGATATGAGCGAAGGTACCCGAAACATAATGGATAATTAATGGCTAAAAGAATGGAAATCGGAATTTCGGATGATAATAGAGAGCCCCCGAGGCAACGGACTGTATATGGACATTAGCATCTTTGGTTTTAAGGGATTTATTTACCGGGCTTTTGGTTAGAATGAGGCCCGCCGATAGCCGGCGTGGTGGCCAGAATACCGGTAGCTTTGTAATATTAGCGACCCGGGTCGACCCACCGACGTCAACCGTCTATAAACCTAGTCGGTGCCACGGGAGCCCTACGGAACGCCGGGTCGCACTGTCGATTCGGTTCGTCCACTTGGTCCGATCCGGGTACCCCACTTTTGGCTGAGGTGCCTACTTCGGCCGCAACGTGGGACAGGATAGTGGAACGACTAAACCACTTCACCCGGCGGAGGGACCGGGTGCCAAACGACGTCCCGCTTCCATAATAGGGTACGGATGAGTACATTCGGCGCTGGCGGTCCATACTGACGCCAAGCGCTAATAGAAAGTGCGTCGGGATAAAGGGGCTTGCCCCTCAAAACCTTTGGGAAACGAGTGTACGCGATCCGAACCTAATAGTACTAATCTATTCCGATCGATTTAACACGTTCCGGTTTTAAACGTATTACGTTCGTTCGCCGGAAGGTCAACATTTTAGGTTCAATACTTCAAGACCCCCCCACACACACACACACGTAATGATCGTCGGAACCGTAAACACCTTTATCGCGATCAAATATAACGCTTGTTTACACACCGTATTATTGCGTAAATTATTATTATTATTATTATTATTATTATTATCGCCGTTTAAGTTATTTAGTGGTCATTATTTTATTACAAAACGATTATCTTTCGTCACGACGACAACGCTTTTATTATTTGTACAATCGCGCGCTGACGGCCTCGGTACGATTGTCGACGCGAATTTAAAGTTTGGCTGGCGCGTCCGCCATCGTCTCTGCGTACGTTTTTTCTCGGCAGTTCCGAAACGTGTGCGTTTCGGGAACACGAAATAGTAAATCGCGGTCGACCGGCCCGATACGAGAGCGGCGAAGACGAATTGAAACGGTAACCGTTCCGTACACAAGTCGTGAAGCGCGCGGGAACGAACTTTCTTCGGGGTACGGTCGACGTACGCGTTATGCGAAATCGAGGAAGACGGAGGGCGATGTTTCAAGGGCGGATGAACGTCGTCCGAATCTAAATTAGCCGCGATCGCGTTTATTTTTAAACAAATTTCGATCGCGAATTACGCGCGTCAGCCACAGACCGACATAATGATTTCGTTCGAAGGTCGTGCGGCTAGTTGCGTGTTTCGCGACGAGTACTCTGAGAGCGGTTCGGCGAATTTTCCGGTAAATATCGAACACGCCCGTTCGAACTAAACGGACGGCTTAGTAACGGGCGAAACACAAATCCGACAAGTTCACTCGCGCGCGCTTATTGCGTTTCGAAAAATCGACGACACTTAGTTGGACTCTATTCGACGATTAGTCTACGGAACGAGCGAACGACGATTTCCACAACGGACAAACGGGTATCGGTAAACGTTCGACCTATGGTCGGCGGTGTCGATCGAATAAATCGGTCGTACGCAACCGCCGTGAACATACGAGAGTAATAAAAATGGCTTACGTACGATGTGTGTTGGCGTTTCTCACGAAACTGTCGTGGTCGTGGCGGTCCTCCAGTCGTGTGCGCCGTTGACAAGCGATCGCACACAGCGACGGAACAAAGAAAACGGCGGATTTGACGGAATTCGAACGGATTGAGGCGCAAAGCGAGACCGATACGTGTCGGTGTTAATATGACGACGGCGCGCGCGGTGGGTCCGGTCGGACGTTTAAATGGCAAGTGCGAGAGTAGTCCGTGCCGCGCGAAAACGACGAGCGGACCGTGACGGAAAAATTGGCGCGATCGCCGCTGATACGGGTCGGACGCGCGGACAATTGACGACGACGATAGCGTGGCTGGGGAGAGTGGGACGCGGCGATATTTCGTCAGTTTCGCGTACGCGCGCGCGTGTGTATTACGGTGTTTTGACTGCGCCGGAAGAATGGACCTTGAGATTACGCGCGGCACTCGTAATACGTTCCGGCAGAATTAATCGTTTCGCGAACGAAATGGTACGCCGAAGAATCGGCCGGACGACACGTCGCCGACGTCCCGGGACGGGACAAGAGAACGAGCGAGTGGCCGGGCCGATAATTTCGTCGGGTTCGCGTCTTTTCGCGAGCCGGGCGATTTCACGGGACGACGACCGCGCGTCGGACGTTTAGCGTTCCGGTTTACATCCGCCGGTGTCGTTCGCCGCCACACGGCCGTTTTCCCGCGGATCTACCGTACATACGTAGTTTCGTCGAACGGCCGCACGCGGTTATATTGTTCCAGTAGAAAATTGTTTCGGTAAAAACCGTTAACGAAAACACCGGCCGTCGTCACGTTAACCGTATTGAACTGTGGACGAAATCGCGAGACGCCGAATTCGTATTATTCGCGTCGAACTTCAAACGGCCGAAGAGGAGATCGGGGGGGGGGTTTAAATGTTTTTCCGTAGGTCAATGGCGGACCGACCGTGTTCGTAATTTTTTATTACGTCGGACGTACGCGGAAATACAATCGGCGCCAATCGACGTGATAATCGGCCGGCGCGCGAAGGTAAACGTCAATGTTGAATGTTTCCGCGCGCGCGCGAGAGATTAAAATACGTACGATTTACGCGCGCGATAACGCGAACGGACGCGAATTAATCGACGACGCGGCCGAACGATAGGGTCGCGGACGCGTCGTACGAATTCGGTCGTCGTTTAACACGGACGCGTCATGTACGTTCCCGTTGAGCCCCGACACCCGCGCACACCGCGTTTCGCGAAGGCCATAACGATAAACCGTGGTTACGGTGTGGTTACAGTGTGGTCGTTACGCGGTTAGGTTACGCGGTTATCCATCCGATTCGAGCCGATTATAATGCAGCCGAAATACCGAACGGTTTTATCGCGGAATACTTCGAGGAGCGCGCGATAACGTATCCGAAATCTAAGGTCTATGTACTTTCAAACGAAAAAACGATCGTAAGTAGCCTCCGGAATACGTTATAATATATATATACAATACGCGGAGATATTGTGTGCGTGGGAAATAACGTAAACGCTATCCAATCGCCGTTATTTTATACGTTATTATGGCGTACGTAGACAGACGCGTCTGTAGGTTTTAATATTTTCTACAAGGTCAAGCACGATAAAAAACACGTTCGAGAAAATCGCGTACGGATATACGTAATAAATGTGTTTCGGTCCGAAACGTTCGAGTAGTCCGAAAACGCTACGTTTTCGAATAATTCGCTTATTAGCGTCTCGTTCGCAAATAACCGGTAAGGTAGAACGTTCGTCCGTCAACGTGCGCACGCACAAACACAAAAATTACGCATAGTACGTTTATGTTCGAGTGTTTGAACTGGGCAGCGAACGGTTTCGATATTAATTACGCCTTCGATAATTATTTTCGATCGACGGTCGTTTTAAAAATCGTATAAACGTCGGCGTATCCGTAGACCGTAATAATCTTCTACACACGCGCGTATGTATATGATTCGGTCGTACGGGGCTACGGGCGCACATTGTCGATTTCCGAGTATCAAACGTTCCGTCGAAAAGCCAATATCGCTGGTAATTACGCGTTCGGGTTCGTAACATCCCGTTATTATTGTTATTGTACTCGATAGTGCGAGTATATCAACGACGAATTAATCGTGAACGTCGGCAAATAGGTACAACTTTTAATCTTAATGGTAGGCGCGTAATTATACAAGCGATTATACGCGTGCTCGATCGCGGCCAAAGTACGTACGAGTATAAATACACGCGCGTTTACTTATCGGCAATTTTAAGAGCCCAGCGCGTAAGTGCGCGTACACGTTCTAGGGTTTTCGTTACGTTTGTGTTACTATTGCCCGAAACCGGCGCGTTCCATTCGGCACGTAAAACCAACGACCGTTGTTCGAGCCATCGTTCGGTACGTTCGTCGCCCAACGGCGGCGGCCCGAAATAACGGCCGTTCGATCGGAAAACGAATAGCCGCGATCGGTTCGGTTGTTATTGACGCGCGTCGACCGTTCGCGCGACGTCAGATTGCCTACGTATTTATGTAGAGACGTGCGTGGACGTTATTTCATTTTTAAATTTCGCCCGTGAACCGCGTTCAATCGTTCCGCTATTGGTGGATTAGCTCTCGCTAATTCCGACACGGACAGTGTCGCGATCGCGTACGTCCCGTCCCGATACGGAAGCGCTACACGAAACGAGACGCAAACGTAAACCTATCGGTTCGACAATTTTTCGTATTGTCCTTTCCATTCTCTCTTCCATTCTTAGACCTGCCACTGAATTAGCGACCAGAATTGTTCTTTCCTATACGTCCGAGTCCGGTTTCAATATTTAAATGTTTGTAATACGTTTATTTTCTTGTTTTTATTCGTTTTGTTCTGTCCTTTGCTTCTTTTTGTAATTGTACAACTTTTATAGATTTTATCTAAAAAATTGATGAAAATAAAAAAAGAATTGTCGGGAAACAACCGATCGCCGAAATTCCGATCGTCCGTGACGACAATATCGTCGGCGTCTACGACGGTCGGTTTTCTTTACGACAAAAACAATACCTTTCGAAAACGGTGGACTTTTACGAGCATCCGCCCAAGTTCGGCGTACACGCCGCCGGATCGTCCATTTCATTTCCCGCTCAGTCCCCGACGAGTTGATGGTTTCATCGCGATGTCGCACGTTGCGCGTTGCCCGACTTCCAGACGGTCGCGTAGTTATCGTCGATAAACACACCGACGTTATCACCACACCGTTTTGTAGTCTCGAACCCCCGGGGCGAAAATTTTCCCTAACGGTTCGAATCTATCGGACGACCGACCGCGGAAAATAGCGTGCTTTCGATCCGTCACGCCAGCAACGAAGCCCGCGACGAGACGCCATTTTCAGTCCCTGGAACCTACACGGTTGCCGTCGCAGCTCCCCGCGGCCAATCCACCGGCGAGACGAGCGTTGGTGTGCCCTCATAATTGCGTCGCTGTTAAAATTTCGAGTGTTCGCGGAACGATTGTATTTAGCCAGCGAATTACACTCGCGGCTTATACGTATTAACGTCGAGTTATGCGTATATACTCATGTCGATAGCATCACTATTTCGATATTAGTTAGTAAAGAAAAGCGCGAAAAAGCAATTATAGAGTTAAGCCTCAAACGATCCGTAATTTCAAGATCGACGGGATTATTTTTACCGGCGAACGACGTTCGCGTATTAATGCTGGCGCGCGTAATTCGCGGACGATAAATCGCTTTTAAAAAGCGTCACGTCTCGATTTTCGAAAAACAAAAACAAACCTACCTATATTTAACGCGCGCGTGACTTAACGAGTCGGACGGAAGGTACTTTATATTCGGCGTCAAAGAGCCCAATATTGTCTCGCTATTTCGAGTAGTGATTACGATAATTACGCGATACGTATTAACCTGACGCATTGATTGCATCATTTTTTCGAGATTAGATTGCGAAAAAAAAGGGAATTATAGTCATTGATCCAGTAATTGAAACTCGACGACGTTTTTTTAAATCGTAAACGACGTCCACGTGTTATAATATACGTATGGTCGGCGCGCGTAATTTGTGAACGACAAATAAACAAATAATATTATATATTACAGAAATATAATGACAAAAACGTTACGTTTCGTTTTCCGTAAAAAGAAAACCGCCGGTAATGAACACGCGCGATGAGTTTAGCAGGACGGAGTTTTCCGCGTCAAAGTACCCGACGTTTTTCCACTACAGCGGAGTAGGGTCTCGTTAAACCGAAACGGGAGTTTGGGAAAAAGGGTCGTTCGGATTACCGGCGAATTAAACGAAAGAACGATTTTCTCGCGATCGAAACTCGAACGTGAATCTTTCATCCGTAATCGAAAATACCGCGACGAATACGTCGATTAGCTTATCCCGCGTGGATGCCGTCACGCGCTTACGTGCGATCGTTTTAACGAACGGAAATTAAACACGCCGAGCGAATCGATCACTATGTGTCGTACGTCATCAACGGACAAAAGTATTTAATGGTTTATAAACACGCGTTATCGGGATTACTTAAGTTATTATTATTATTTCTATTATTATTCAAATGTAGACGACGCCTATAAATATAGTAACGCGATAATTCTCGGATTACCTGTCTGTGTACTTTTTCGTATAGCGGTTACGAAAATTAGGCGATATATATTAAGTCATAATATTATATATATATACTCAGGTTGATTGCAACATTATTTCCAGATTAGATAGCGGAAAGGAATTACAGTTTCACTTTAAACGATTCGAAATTAAACATCGACGACGTTTTTCAATCGTAAACTACGTTCGCGTAGTATACGCACCGTCGGCGCGCGTAATTTGTAGACGGATAAATCGCTTTTAAAAACGTTTCGTTTTTCAAAATTCCCCCTCCCCGGGCTATGTTAAACACGCCCGAGTTTAGTAATCCAGTTTTGCCGCGTCAAAGTACTTAAACATTTTCCCATCACCGCGGTGGTGGTTACGCGACGATATTACGCGCTATACGGGCGAAGGAGGAAATACCCTCCGTACGATATCTAATAACGATTAGCGGTGGACCATTCCGCTCGTCGTTGTTGACACCGTCGGCGGAAAGCGCCCGTTATCGTATTTTTGTTTTCGACATTTCGGAAATCCTGTCACGCCGTTCCGGCCGAATGTCGTCCGAAAAACGAATACGACGGCCTCGTCGTCACACTCGAGTGGGCGCAATCGAAATCTACGGACCGTCGTCGCGTAACTAACGGGGGGCCACTTCCGTTACGATTAATACGAATGTTCGAATTTTTCGATAAAAATTAATTCCCTACGCGACGTTACGTTCGACGATCAAAATTCACGGCGTAACGTAAAATCGTCGTTTTTTCCGCGTTCGTTTTGTTGAATTCAAGGAGGGGGGGTAAGTCATTTTTCAACGCCCTGAACACCTCCTCCTGCCGACCATGTCCAGAATGTAAGCGAAAAAAACCGGTCGCCGTCGGTACGTAAACACGTTCCGCGTAACATCACTCGTTCCGTTACTCGGGGGCAGCCTGATGGTTCAACGACGTACCAGGAAAATATTTTCGAAATGGCGAAACGACGTTATTACGGGGCGAGGATAATACGGCCACAAAAAATACCGTCGTAGTTTCCTCGTCGCGTTCTCCCCTCTCCGCTCTCAGCGCTGTAAACGGCGCTGACCAAACATATTTGTCGGCGGTTTCGTCGTTCGTCTTGTATGTTCGTTGTCGACGACGCGATCGCCGGCCGTCGGATTAATAATTGTTTTCTCTTCGCGATTTTTCCAAATTCGTTCACGCGCGATTCCTCGCCCCGTTTTCCGTACGATGTTCAACACTGAGTTATAAATAAAATCCATACATAACCTAGAAACTCCGATTCTTGAAGAACGTTCGCGATGCTTTGGCGCGTGCTTATTGCCGTCATTTCTTTCGTCGCGTAATTATTCGTTCGATAAACGGTTAAAATCGTTCCATCGTTCCACTAATTTCCACACGCCACAAATAATAACGTTCGGTTCGAAATTACGCGCGAGCACCGATTACGGCAATCGTCGTTTTCTACTACCGTAAGAAACGACACCGTTTACGAGCTACGTTTATTTTCATTCGTTCCGTCGACCCGAAACGTTCGTCGTCGCCGATAGGTTAAATAATAAGTAGCGGTCGTTTTCGCGAAAGTTTCGGAAACATAGACCGCCGCCACTCACCCGTCTCGAGTACTCATCTGGCCCGGCGAATTTCGCGTTTACGCAAGCGATTCGTTACCGGCGCGTGTCTCGCCGGACGTCGCGTAATTATTACGCGCGGACCGGAATTTTAATTCAATTAGGTCGACGCTATAGTTGACGAATTGAAACGAACGAGAGACGTACACGCGCGGCTATTGTACGGGCGTGTTACGTTCAATCGAACACGCGGTGGCTCGCGTTTTTGCGCGTACAATATGTTTGAATATGTACGCTTTATTTTTCGATTGTGGAGCCCTCCCCAGGGAGGGGTGGACGTGAAATTTCCCACGTTCCGACCGACGTTTATTTATTATTTAACGAAAACGACCGTTTTTCCAAAATCGCGTAATAAAATGTCGACGGGCGATTGTTTCTTTTTATATCGTACGCACGAAACGTAATTGTCTGTTCGCGTCGTCGAATAAGTTCCGTAGTAAATATATTAATTACCGGCGTCGCGTTATAGTACGCGTATTAATAGCTCTCGTCGTGACAAATTATTATCATACCTATTTTTCGTCAGCGCGCGTAGACGTATACGAAAACGGGTGGTCGTAACGTACATTTTTGTGTATTATGGAATCGAACGTTCGCGAAAAATGTAGAAATTGTACGGGCGCGTTTGCCGTATTAAAAAAATACACTAAACTAACTTTACCCACAAAAATAAAATTTTACCATTTTTTTATCAAACAAAAATTAAAATTTTATAGTAATCAAAATTAAACACAGAATTAACAAAATTATTAAAATAAATTTTTTAAGAAGGCGGTGACGACCTTTAGATAGATGGTGGCCAACGAAAAGCGCGAAGTAAATATCGACTTTTCGGAACGTTCACCGGCCGTTTCGCTTTCTAAGTTGCGTCGTCCAAACGGACGCGTTGCGAAAGTAATCGCGTCGAGCGCCTATTTATTTGTATTTGACGGTTGAAAACTAGAATTCGTACGACGGTTTCGAACGTTCAGCGCGCTAGGGGGGGGGGGAAATAATGTTCGCGTACCAACTCCGGTACGTTTAACGATAATATCCGTGTCGAACTTCAGTCAAGTACCGCGACGAGTACCGCGAATACCATGTATTCCTTCCCCTCCCTCCCCCGTCACACGGTGGCGTCAACACCGAGAGTATTCGATTAAACCGCCTGTTGTTGGACACGTGTTTTTGTTGAGCTTGGTCAACAGGAATATTTACGAGAACGAGGGTCCTCAGGGAAAAACCGTTTTTTTCGTACTCGGGGACCTTAGACCGCGTGTTTTACGTTCGCCGTGTTATTATTTGTATTTTTTTTTTTTTTTATCTAATATTCGATAAACCGACCGATGCGACGGTTATCGCGGTTACGGCTTCATATCCGTTGTTGCGTTTCAAGGTTCAAGGGCCGAAATGTTATAGGCCATTTACGCTCGTCGTCGTATTTGCGCCTTTCGTTATCCGACGGCGAGCCAGCCACGCGATATTTCGTTACGGTCGCCCGATCATATTGTCCGCGGACGATCGCCGACGAACCGAACGGTGGAATCGTCCGTGGAAAACGAGGGTGTCCGTCGAACGGTCGAGGGTTGTTCTCTTCGTCGCGCCCACCTATCATCGCCCACCGATTTTACATTGGCGCTTGTAGTTTCCAATTCGTCGATACCGTCAACGATCGCCGTTATTGTTTTCGCCCGTACGTTTACAGTTGTCTCGATGTACGGAACGCGTGTAGCTCCGAAGTAGCGAGTATTGTTTCGACGGCCATGATGTCCGGCCGGCTGAACGGCGACGACAGTCGAGGAGGTGGCGGTGTACTATTACCGTTGGCGACGATCTAATACGAAACGTCGTCGGAGTGTGACACGACGACGGTATTTCGTGGACGGTTTCGGCGCGATCGCGCGTGTACCGTGGGAGGGGGGAGGAGGGCAAAATAAGGCGTTCAGGTCGGCGGCCGGTGAAAAGGCGCGTGTTTGTTTTTCGTAGTCTGGGACGCGAGCGAGACGATATTCGTCGTACGTGCTCGGTACACGTATTCGCGTTACGAAATTGGTTACCACGACCGTGGTTGGGACGATACACGGAATAATCGTTTCGACCGTGTAACGCGCAAAATAAGAAAACGCGCCATGTTCGTCGTAGAGACGGAAAAACGATTTTCTAGAAGCGTACAAATAACGGCGTGTGACGTGTGGCGGTAACGTTATTTCGAAGATTTTTCGCGTTCTAAACCGGACGACCAGAAAACGACGGGAACGTAATTTATTTTAGAAATCGAAAATCGTCGCCAACGACGGTCGGTTCGCGCAGGAGCGCGACCGTTAATCGATTATCGGTACGTCACGTCAATTATTATTTAACGAAATTCGGTTTTTAAAGGTAATAAATTATCGTCGATAACTCACTCGCGTGTAATATACACGTGAACGTAAGTCGAGTTTATCTTTTTGGAACGGAGGAAATACAAATCGTTTATAGTTCAGTGGTCAGTTTTCGTAATATAGTAACAGTTTAATGGCGTCGATTATTATTATTGTTTTTAATAACGATAAGAATTCTTTTACGCGCATGATTTCGCCGTTGAAATAATAAAAACAGTTCGTTAACGATTACCGGCCTTTGTACGTTTCGGGCGAGAAGCGTTTACCGTTTCTCGTTTAGTTTCAACTCGCCGTTACGTTCGGCCGACAAATTCGGTTGTTTATTTCGCGCGTTTTTCTAACAATCGTATGTAAACGATCGATCGTAAACACTCTATACGTATATATATATATATATATATACCGAACTGCCGGCGTCGTTCGAAAATCGTTTTCCCGCCGCGATCGTTTCCCCGAAATAATAACCCGCGACCATAGGCCGGGCAACTCGCGTTTTATTTATTCGGCCGACAACGAGTTCGGGCGCCGATTTCCCCCGGCGTAACAATTTCCAACTCGTCCGATCGATCAACAACCGTTCGTCGACTATCGCTTTTTCGCCGTACCGTCCGCTAACCTCGTAACCGTCACGAACGCCGGGACGATTTTTTCTCACATTCGCGTTCCCGCCCGTAGCCGAGCTACCGACGCGCGTCGTGCGCTCGATGATCTTCGTACGATCGCCGTCGCCTTGAATTAAATCCCATTGTGTTCGATCTATATAACCGTTAAACAATTTCGATACGCGTTCAATTATCGGGAATACCGATCGGATAAATCGTTTCTTTTCAATTCACGACGGGTTACACACGGCGCGGACGGGCGGGGTGGTCGTACACGGTCGAAATTGATTACGGTCGGTTACGCCCGACTCGCGCGCTAATACTATACACACACACACACACACGGTTCGAATAATGGAATAATTTTCGAAAACGTGAAATTAACTCGCCCAATCTACATATTCGTACGTATCGTCGTTTGTACGACTATCGGTCTACGGAGATAGAGATAACCTCGAGCGATATGTTTATCGGTTTTCGAACGGTTCGTTCGGCCGCGTCCGTCGCGTAAAGCCCGAGAAAACGCTACAGTACGCGGCGAACACCGAACGTTTCCGGGAGATTTCGACCGACCGCGGCGAAAAGCGCCGATTGTCTCGCGCGCGGAATCCGAATTATTAAAATCGTTCGACGGTAAAACGTTCGGTTTCCCTTTTCCCGGCGTACGATTGACATTCGCTTTTTGTAATCGGAAAATTGTCGCGCCGAACGACTTAACCCCGATAAAAAATCGTTTCGGCGCGGTGATCGAGACGACACACCGTTCATTGTTCGCTTCCGAACGCCGACGACTACCTTACCGCCCGGCGCGCTCGACACTTATCGTACGTTTCACATCACGTGTACCCAACGACGATACACATGTACGGGCCATGTGTATTCGCGCCCGTCGTTTTTACTAGGGCACGTGAGCGCAAGTGTTCGATATTGTGCGTACACGACGTTGCGTAACGTAAAATCAGATCGACGAACGGAAACGCGAAAAACGACGCGCTCACCTATACCCCCCGAAAGGCCGGCGGAAAACCAAGTCGTCCGGTTTATGAAGGGGGAAACGCGATTTTCGTCCCGTTTCGACCGTCGGTGCGCGGGATTGGGCACGCCACCGAGTCCCTTTCCGTCGCGTACGTCGAGTCGATCACCCGTTGCGTGACGCTATTTACGCTAGCGACTCGACGGCGAACGAACGGACGGGCGCGCGCGCGCGTTTCTCCGCAACGGAGTCGACCAGCGACACAACCGAAATACGATTTAATACGAAACTCGTTTACGATACGCCGATCGAATTGTATACGCCGAGATCGTCGCGCCGATCTCAACGAACAGTCCAATTTGTTCGCGTTTGCCGATCGTCGCGATAAATCGTGTTCGGTAGGTGACGGTGGGGCGAGTCTCTAAATTAACGCGCGCGACGATTTGCGAAAGCGGTGGCCGTGCAACGTTTCGGTTGGGCGGACGGTTACGAGAGAGCCATCTACCGACGGCGCGGTCGTACCGCGTCCGGGGCCTAGGAGCCGCGCGCGTCCAGAGCGCGTCACACGTAACGGCGGTAAAAAGATGAAAAAACGGACACGGAACGTTCGATCTGCCGGCTAACCGGTAACGGATTGTGCGCGAAATACGAAAATCCGCGCCGTCGTCAGCTCGCCCGTGGCAAAATGTCGATTGCGAAATACAAAACGCGAAACGCGCGTTTCCTCCGCCCGAACAACAGCTAGCACACACGTGGCGGCATCCGTAAGTCGGCCAACGGTAATCGCCACCGATTTCCAAAGGTGAATGTTTCCCGCGTTTCCGTAATCGCGCGGAACGTCGAAAACGAACGCACACCGTCCGCGCGCGGTACGTCGAATCAAAAACGGTGCCCGTCCAAATCGCCTACAGCCGCCGCGTCTTCGTCTACACATTGTCGGTAACCGAACTTGGGCAGTAACCTTCCCCCTCCCCGCTCCAACGCGCGCGCTGTCTTTTTCGTGCCCCGCCAACTACGGATCCATTGTTGCGCGCCCCACTGGCTGGCGGCGGTCCGGCCGACGAACCAAATTTGTCTAACCGCGAAAAACCGAAATCGTTACGACCCGCACGACCTCATCGTTCACCGACGTTCTAACAGGTCCCAAACCCCCTCCCCACCCGGGGGTCGGAACAAAAGCGGAATTACGAACGGACGGACGGCACGTCGTTTACGAACACCGCGGGCCGGTGTTGTCGAGCCGTCGGCCACAATTGTCGCCGTAATCTGCGGGCCTATTGAAAACCGAAATCTCGCCCATCATCGCGCGCGTCTCTCCTCCACGCTTCCGTCGCTACGTCCTATTCGCGCACCTTTCTTCACGCGTCGCGTTTATTTTTTATACGACCCGAAGCCGATTTGTATGTATACGGCGGCGTGTTCGTGTGGAGGTTTCCCCACCCGATGAACGTTCGAAAGTCTCGAACGTTAAACGCGTCGGTAATATAATTGTGGCCAGTCCGGTTCGTATCGCGAATGATAACGTAGAAAACGAAATATTCGCGCGTTTAACGCAAACGTTTCTTCGATTTCGTTAATTTTATTTTTACGTAAAACACTTATGAAACCAGCGTACGATAATATCGGCGTTTCGAAATTAATTCGTTACACCTACCCCCCTCGAAAAAAAATGTGTATATACATAATCGGCACGATTATCGCGTCGTCCGATTAGCGGCGGCCTGCGATCGCGAATTTGTCCCCCCTAAAAGGTAGGTGGATGGTCACGTGGGAAAACGTTGGTAAAAAAATAATCGCGTCGTCCACGACACCGAAAACACGTGACCATTCAACGTGAAGGCGGTTGGGTGCGGATGATGCAAACGGGTACGTACACAATAAATTATATAGAGAAATATCCTTTTGGCTACATATTCACAAGGCCCTAAAGGTAAAAATAAAGCAAAACAAAAAAATGTTTTTTTTTTTCGATTTTTACTAGAACCTTAACACAATTACGTACGGCGGGCACCGGGAAACGCGAATATTCCAACGAAACTCTGCTACGACACAGATTAACGAACGTTTAGCGATCACTCTGTACGTATCGATTGTTTCTCGACGTTAGAAAATTGCCGTGACGAATCGTACATGAAAAAAAACGCGCCCGGTAACTCGCCAAACCCGTACAACGTTTGCCGCTTCGTCGTCCCTGACGCGCACGATCGTCCCTATATATACAGATAGCGCCGGCGCACGTGGTTCACACGACGTTTCGAACTGGTCGCTAAAAACTCGCCGGGAATTTACCGCAATTCGTTCGGCTATCGGTTAGGATAAAGAACGAACGCGTCGCCGTTTCAAAAAACGAAACGAACGTCCATTATCGAACCGACGAACAATTCGGTAGGGAACCAGCGGAAAACAAAAACACGGCGTTATAACCGAAACGAAATTTACAAAGGGATCCGTTTTGAAAGCGGTCGTTTCACGGGCGTCCGAAATTTCGAAAAAAAATTCCGCGCTATAACCGAAACATTATTTACGAAAAGGATTCAGTCTGGGAACCCGTTTTCTACGATTTGTATACAATTTTGAATAAAAAACAAAAAATCCCCCGAGTATTATGATCGTAACAATGTTTTCGAATGGTTCGGTTCAGAAAAAGAGTCTTTTCGATTTATATAGCCCTAGAAATGTCGAAACAAAAATATACATATAAGTGTTATAATCGAAACTAAATTTACGAAAGGTTCAATTTGGAAAACAGTCTTTCAAGTTACGTACAGGTACCGAATACGAGTAATAAAATGTAAATTTATCGCGTTTATTTGTAATAAACGATTTACCGTATTAGACATAAACGCACGCGATTTACGTAATCTTTAGCGCGCTTTGACAATTAGAAATTTTTCGTAACCGGCGAATTTCGAATAAATAGGAAAATTTGACGAATTTTTAAAAAATTTCTAGAAAAATTCCAGCCAACGCGGTGGTACTCGATAAGTACGCCGGAAATACGAGGAACGAAAAAAAAACGACAAATTGTAAAATTTGTAAAAAAATTCGACGTTTCCGCCCGCCCCCGGGTGGGCTCGAACCACCAACCTTTCGGTTAACAGCCGAACGCGCTAACCATTGCGCCACGGAGGCTCGATGTACTTCCGCGGTGACATCGCACCAAGTATGTTATATCGATCGTTCCGGAGTAACGTCGTCGTCGTCGTAAAAACGAGGAAAACGCGTACCGCGAACACGCGCGCGCGTCTTTTAGTCACGTGCCGCAGAAGTGACGTCGGCGCGTTGTTCGTAATTTGGTCGGCCGCGTGACGGGCGAGAGCGGCGCGCCCGGCGAAACGCGCGGAATTTACGCGACAACGTTCGGAACGGACACGTTATTTACGATTCGGTTCGAAACCTCCACACACACACACATCGTCCATTTCGGTTCGCGCGACGATCGATTAATGGACAACGCCGGGCCGAATTCGAGCGAACCGATTTACTCGTCACGCGACGTCCACGGACGCCCACAAGACGTTTCCTCGGTTTTGGCGTACAACGATCGTTCCGGAATCCTAAAAACCGCGCGGTCCGCGGGCGCGAGAACGTTCGCGAATCGACTTCGTCGGCGTGTCCCCGCCGGTCGCGCGTCTCAGACTAAAGCTATTCCGTTTTGAAACAAAGGGGCAAATCGGACGTAATCGACCGGCTGTTACGGGAACGCGCGATATAGTCGACGAAGACCGTTCATTACGAATTGCCTAACGGGCCGTCCGTCGTCGTAATCGGAGAGCGTACGCCGGTCGGCGGACGCCGTAATCGTATACGAATTGTCGCGAGCAATACGGCGTGTGTACGTAACATATTATTACGTATATATATATATATGCGCACGTGCGTGCACGTTAATCGTACAGGTGTTGCGAATATCGTTTATTAACGTAAACGCGTACGAACGAACAAAAACGTTACCGGCGGCGAACGACGTTTATAATACGCTTTGTGCGGCGGGAAAACGTAACAAAAAAAGACGCTTCTCGAGCGCGCCATTTATCGTAACGTTCGAAACGGAATTCGCGAACGAAATATGGTCTACCGTACGAGATCACGACGACGATCAATAAAGGCGGCGGTCTAATAAAAGCGAATCCCTTTCTACAACTTGGTCGTTGTTGTTTCGTATTACGCGTATTCCGCGCCAGTAACGTACTTAGACTCGAATTTCGGGGGGGGGGCTAAATTTTTAAATAAATAAATCGGACGACCCTATCGGAGATTGTTCATTTTTAACGAACACGTTGTATTATAACGCGCGTTAAACGTATTTTAGTTTTTCGGTTTTAACGAAAATATACGTCTCGTAAGAAATTAATTTTTTCGAAAAATTTTCGGACGGGAGGTGTGTACGCCCGTGCTTCGCGCACGTTACGCGCGTTAAAAGGCCGTACAAAATAAACGTGAACATTGACGGCGTGTTAACCCGGCAGTTGGTCGCGCAGGGTCTATCACACCCAAGTCGTTTCATCCTTAAAAATAAGTAAAGACGTAGCTCAATGTCGGTGCGCCTACATATCGTTGCCGAAATTCGCGCGCTTCTCATCGCGGTACGGCGATAGCGCGCACGATTTTAATGTCGGACCCTGCGCGACTACTAAACACGGTAATATTCTAGGGCGCCTGGTAACCGACGCGGTACGCGTCGTCGTGGCGCGTGGCGATTTCACTGGTCCGCGCGAAGAGAACGCGTACAAAATGTGCGCCCGTACAGGAGGCCCGACAGCCGCTGGAGACAATCGCCGAAAACCGGTCGAGACGTATTATCGCCATAATACCGGGCCGTGCGAGGGACCGCGGAAAACGGGACGTACGAAATCTACCCCGGGGCCGCCGTTTAGACGGACGAAATTAACGACCGGGCGATTAATATGGGGATGGGGGGAAATCCGTCGTCCTAACGAGCTAACGTTTATATCGCGCGCGCGCGGGTGCCCCGGTACGTAACGACCCGGCTGCCTGCGACAATAATCGCGTTGATCGCGTCCGTCTACGGACGATTTCGTGCCGGCCGCTACGAATCGCTTCGAATTACGCGGGGCTCCCGGAGGTTTCATTCGCGGTTCGTTATCGTTCGCCGAATATACTCCCGTCGGCACAGGCGAATTTTTTTTTCCCCATACCGTCGGGCGTATACTATTCCGCCCGAAATCGCCGGCGTTCGTAACAAATAAACAGACGTAGGACGGAACGCGCCCCCCCCCTCCCTCTTCCAGTTGTGAATTGGACGGGTGGGAAAAGCGAAACGCGCCGCGTAATCGATTCCGTTCGGAACTGTTCTAACGTGTATAGATCGTTTCGGTTTATCGTCTTAGCGTGACTGCGTCGCGTCCCGAACGGAACACGGTATCGGCGGTGGGTCGCCGTCGTCGTCGTATTTCCGTTCGACGTGAACGAAATTGAAAAGAAAGATACGGGAAAATAAAAACGACCACGTCGTCGTGCGCGAACGATAAACATCTCTTCAGGGTATTGCGGAACCCATTTATCTTTGTACGCGCGCGCGGATGGATCGCCACGTACTGGAGAAGCGGCGAACGTTATTGCGATGTTTATCGGGCGCGCGCGCGCGCGGCGACGACGACGGTTTTCAAAGTCTTGAAAATATCGGTTTCGATCGATTGGCGGCAAAACGAATAATTCCCCGGCGGCCGTCGACGACGATTCGTATCGCGCCGGTGTACAGAGACGAACGAGAGACGGTAAAAAAACAAAACACGCGGGCCCGGCACCCGAGCGGGCCACGTTTTCTCGCCAATCGCCCCAGGCGTGGGGCCACGGGGTAGGAAAATCCGACGTCCCGGCGTGTCCAAGCGCGTTCATCTGTAACGGGCCAGACCGTACGCGCCGGCCTAGCGAATCCCGTCCGGGCCGTCTCGTCGCGACGTGGTGACTTCGGCGACCGTTTTCATCGATACTGTGGCCGGGGACGCGTACGATCAGCTCGCGGAGTTCGCTAGTAATCGGTTAGCGACGATTAAGCGAAGACAATTTGCCGCGCGTTCATATTTTCCTACTCGCGGCCACCGATTACGGCCCGTCCGGATTAACCAGACACCGAAATTCCGATTGCCGGTGTATTTTCGGGAACGTCGCGTAATCGTAGCACGTTCGATGGCGGTTTTCGAAAAAACGTCCGTTCGTTTCCAAGTCTTACGCGCGCGATCGTCGTGATCGCGGTCGGGAAAATGACGCGCGCGTCCGCGGACTACGAAACCCGTGTACGGTTACTCCGGAAATAAACGAAATACGCGTCGTCCCGGTAACCGGACTTTGACGAATGAAATGTCGCGCGCGTCGGATAACGGAAGCGTCGCGTACGGACAGAAAACGATTTTACCACGTTCGGAAAACGAATAGTTTCGCGTTACGAAATCACCGGCGAAACCATTTTTTTCTTTCGTTCGTTGATAAATCGCGTTCACGCGGTTCGCCCACGTAATATGGACCGAGGCGTTTTCAATTGAACACCGGCGCTGACGTTGAACAACGAGCTTGTAAATAATAATTGGACGATCGTTTGCCGCGTTTACGTCGTTTTTAAAACGTATACGAACTTACGCGCGCTATCCGTGGCGGCTATAGTAATTACGATAAAACGCGCGTATCAATTGCGGCGGGAACTACGAGACGGGCGTTCGAAAACCGGCCCCACGCTCGACTGTTTATTTGGACGTTGCCTCGATTTACCGGAAAACGCCTGTAGGGACGGCAGCGAAAGTGTCTCCGAAACGCTACGTAAACGGACCTTTGACGACGACGTCCCTAACCGTCAAACGTTGGCGGTCGTTTCACACGTTTCCCAGGCACAACACCTGCCGGCTGGTGGGTACCTCGGACCGCGCCGTCGCAGTTGGTGTAGAGTCACTCGGTGTAGCCGAAGAGTTGCGCCCGACGGTGGCTGGTTGGGAAGCGTACGCGTACACGAAAACGCGGCGCCAATTGTCGCGTTCGTGGCGCGCACGTCGGAAACCGTCCGCGGCCGGTGCGCGTGGGCGCGCGTACGGAATAGCCGAGAGGTGTCGGCTGGCGCGCGTAAATATTGTACGGCGCGCGCTCGCGTCACCGGTTTAACCTCGAAGAATTCCAAACGCGTTGTCCGTACTTACGCACGAAAATAAATAAATCGTTGCCCGTACGATTTATCGATTTCCGCGTAGGCACGCGCGATATATTTTATCCAATAATAATAATAATAAAACGCTTGTCATCGCCATATATACATACGTACGTACGTATAGGCTGGAAAGAATTATTATACTCGTTTTTAAACGCGCGCCCGTGTCCGTAGTGCTAACTACGGATTTTCGGCCGTAATGATTACGATTAATGGTCGACGGCGACGGCCGTGAGATTTCGGGACGATCGAATTTATCGCGCGTACGTTTACGCGGTTTCGAGACGGCCAAACTGTCGAATACCAATGGCGGCGGAATACGCCTTCACTACGGTCGAGTGTTTCTAGCGTTTCGTTTCTGGCCCGGCACCGGACAGACGCGCAGCAACGCAGGGACGAACGCCAGAGGGCTGGCGGTAGCGCGTAGGATTTCGGCCCTGAGCGTCTTCTCTTCGCGTAGGATCGTCGCCCGGTTATTGTTGGACACGCCGGGTCGGCGAGGAAGACAGCGAAACGTTCGACCGTAAATGGGACGCGCTGAGTCCGTCGGACAGGAGGGATTCGGCCCGGGCTACTGGGACGCCGTTTGTCCGATTCGCCGAGTCGGTGACGGCCGACTTGGTGGCACAACTCCGTCGCGTCGTGGCCGCACGACGTAGCGGCTAGGCCGTAAACGGTACGGTGACTCGGGCGACTGTTCCACTCACGCGTCGGCTTCAACTGTTTAAACTTTAAATTTTAAAAGGGCTGCCGGACCTCTGGCAGGGGATTGTCCCGTGACCGCGCACCGTCCGCGCGATTAAGCAACGGTAGTTTTTAGGAATTATTAGGTTTGTCACGTACGGGGAGAGGTAATTGGGATATGTCGTCTTTCTCGTTGAGGACGATCGTTTTAGTTAGACCATTTTTTACATTAACGTATTTCAATAGACGATGGCCGGTCCGAAGTGCCGCCGCCTGCCTTCAGGCGTTCCGGGCCAGCGACACTGTGTTCGACGAGAACCAAACCACCGACGAAAGAATGTAAGGGACGCGCGGCTGGGTGGTTCGTTGTGAAAAACGCGAAACCGTCCGCGCGTTGCCCGGCCGACGATACACAAGCTCGTTGTCGGCGTGTTTGTTTTACCCAATAACGACAGCCGTACACGTACAACAGCGGCCACGCGACGAGTACAATAGCCGCCGGTTGTCAATTAACCGCGTCACGGTATAACGCGCGCGAAAATCCGACGATTTTTTCGGGTTTTTTTTTTCCCCCCCCCCGTTTATTTTCGAACAAGCGCGCGCGTCCGTCGGTCCTCCCGTCCGGGACCGACATACGCACGTTACGCCGGCGATTCGCCGCGGTCACCGCCGTCGTCCCGGCTCCAAGGTCTCCTCGGCCCCCGCGCCACGTTTTCCAACACGACCGTGTCTCGGACGGGGTGGTACGTCACCGTGAATAGCCCCGCGACGGTCCAGCGTACTCGCCGGCGCGAAAAACGGGGGGGGGGTCGCGGTTTCCGTCCCGGGGTTGGTAGTTTATCGGGAACGATTCGCGGCCCGATCGCCGAACGTTACCCGAATGGAACGCCGAAGTGTCGTCTACTCGGGCGGGCGACAACAACCGAGTGCGCCGGCAGCACGTCCGTATGAAAAAAAAAACCACGCGCGGAATTTTCCGTTTTTTTGACGTATTGTTATTATTATTAAAACACGCGTACATACACACACACATATATATATATAGAAATACAAGACAAACCATTATAAATACGCGTTACGTTATTACTCGTGCTCGTGCGGATCACGCGTAACGGTCAAGGGGAGGGGGAACAATAGAAATATCGGATTAAAGTAAAATAATATTATATTAATAATGACGGCCGTTCGTTAGGACGCTGCCAAACAATCGGTACCGCTTACAGGCTAAGTATACAACGACCGGGAAAATTAACCGGTATAATACGAAAAAAAAAAAAAATCCGCGTCGTTCGAAACGCGCGTAACGAAAAATAAACCGTCGGTCCGTGGACACGGACGATCGTCCTCCATAACGGTCGATCGTCGTCGCGTCACGGCGGCGGTTATCCCGTAGCGCGCCCGACGCGCGTTCCTTAAGTACGTACAAATTTTTACGATCATAATAATAATAATAATGATAAAAATAATAATAATAATAATAATAATAATAATAATAATACTATTTGAATAAGAGCGAGCGCTACGCGCGCCCGAGAATAGACAAACATCGATCGTCTCGTACGGCCAAACTTAACCGGCTGGTGAACAAACGCCTGACAAACACGAATCGAAGCCCGGGACGCGTTTAACGACCGCGCGTCAATTACTTTTACGCGATTCGTATAAAAATTAAACTACGTATCGTTATAACGTGTATACATATGTATATATGTACAATAGATTCGTTACGCGACGTGTCCTCCCCCCCCTCACGGAGTAAAAAAATGCGGTATCGGTACGATAAAAAAAAAAATTGCCCGCCCCCTCCCCCTTCTTGTTCGTCTGTTTCGCGAAACTTTTCTCCTGGCGAGAATATCGCGATCGCGCGCACGCCCGTCCATTACGCTATCGAGTTCCCCGATCGCGGTCGCCGTGATCGGTGGCGGGGCACGTTTCGGGAAGAAGTCGTACGGGCCGTCCGTTACGTCGGTTTTTACCGTGACAGGGGTACGGGGTGGGTGGGTGGGAGGGGATGAGGAACGGTCGGAACGTAAAAAAATGTCGCGGGTCGACGGCCGATAGGGAAAAGAGACGGGTAATCGTATAACGTACGCGTCCCGTTCATCAGTCGAATACGCGCGTACATATACAAAACGGGATAGCAAATACATTCGTAATAATAACGGGAAGGTACTGTTATTTTTGTTTCGTTCGGCGATATTATCGTTACTATTGATTATTATTTTCGACGGATGGTCGGAGCGTCCGACGGCTGGCCGGGGCGTGCAGTCGTCGCGCTAACGGGCGTACACCGGCGCGTGTCCGTAACGTCCGTGTTAGTCCCATTCGCCGACGTACATCGGAGTCCGGTGGTTGGCCGGTATGTACCCTCTGGTGGGTATGGGCAGCCGTCCGTAGATGTGATTGTAAGGCGAGTCGAACACCTCGGCGTCTGCGCGATAAAAAAACAAAACCGACGGGTCTCGCGTTTAGTCTCCAGCTTAGCGTTTCTCGGTGGTCGGCGAAGGTCGTTCGTGATGGGGACGGTATGGATTCGCGCGGTTCCGTTCCCGGGTCGAATGGCCGCGACACGTACGCGGTTGTCGTGGCACAAGCGTCACGCCGTTATGTGTGGAATAGTAAAAAATAAACCGTGGCGGGCGGGCGGGGGAATCGGAACGATAACGGGAAAAGAAAATTCGAACGCTTCTGTCGTCCGCGAACGCCGGGGTAGGGAATGAAAAATCGCTAAAACGCGAAATCGCGTCGCTTGAGTTTTCTCAGAAAATTGATACGTCGACCGTTTTTCGCGCGATCGTCGCTAGAAAACGTTTCGCGATTCGCCACCGGAAACTGGCGACGGGGCGCTCATCACGTGTAATAAAGGTCGGAACGGAAAAGCGCGGAAAGCGTTCGCGGACGAAACGAACGGGACGAACGACAAAACGTTCAGGGGGCCCGTCGACGAGCGGTACCGAAAACGGGCTCGGCGTGTGTTGTACACTCACCCATTCCGCTGTCGTAGCTGCGCGTGTGCCACATGGCGGGCTGCGTGTGATGATGATAGTGCACGGCCGCGGCCAGGTGCCCGTTGGACAGCGCCATCGGGTTCGGTTGGTGGTACCGGGACGGCGGCACGGCCGTGCTGAGTTTCGGGCCGGCGTGCGGCGCTTCTTTGTTGACGACCATCTCCTTGGGCTTGCCGTTCGACGTTTTCACGAAGTTCGGCACTCTGGCTCGCAGTCCGCAATAGTACGGGTCGTCTACAGAACGAAAACGCGAAAAAAATCGACGAAATTAGATTAGCGGAATCGTTAGTGGGGGTGGGGGTGGGGAGAGTGTCCTAACTAACACCACGCCATTCGAGCGGCTAATCGCGTCGTAAAGAGATAATTGGATAATGTCCTGGGGGGGGGGGGACCGAGTGTCCTAACGAAATTTCTCGAAATAACGTTTCGAATTGCCTAATAGCGTGTCAAAAAAAAAAAAAAAACGCTCCGTAAGAAGAAAACAAAACGATAAAGGGTAAATGAAAAAAAAAAAAACGAAATAATCGCGTCGCTTTCGAAATTACGCGTACGCGTCGTCGTCCTCTCACCACCGTTCCTCCCTCCGAAACGTAAACGAAACGCGGTTCGCGTCGAAATCCGGGCCGCGATATAATTATACGGACGGGCAATCCCCTTCGTAACCTCTACGTTCGTATATCGTAATAGGATGGTCGGGCGTGCACTACGCGGGTCGAACCGACGAAATAGAAGGGCGAACAACAATGACGGGCGTGGAGAGCGTTTAAGACAAAAGGCGCGAAATCAAATGTCGCCGGGGTACCTAACTACTTGATCGCCCGAGTGAAAGCGCGGCGGCCTGTATTTTGGCGTCGACGACGCCTTTCACTCGCCGCGTTTTCGTGTTTCGTTTAATTATTCCGCACGGTTACCGCCGAACCGGTAATTCGATCCCGCGCTTCGTACGACGATTTTAAGCGAGTCGTCCGCGACGGCCTTACGTTATTTCCGTCGCGGCCTCGACGAGTATCGCGTCATTCACGCGTGTGTGTAACCGTCGCGTTCGTCCGACGGCCTCGGTGGTGACCGTAGTGTGTGTACTACCACGCCCGCGCGTCGCGGTTACCGCGGTAAACGGCCGTTTATTTACGTCGTAGTTCTCGTATTGAAAATGTCGGGCAATATATATATATATATTCCGGTAACGTTAACGAAACGAACGAACGGCGGCGACGATCGTTTTTTTTTCGGACACGGTCGCGTTCGGGTCACGTTCCCGTCGTAAAACTCGGCGATATCTCCGTTTTCTAATCGCCGGCGATTTCACTCGGCGTCGTCGAATAAATACGAACGTTTCGAACGCGGTGGCCACGAACGATTTCTATCGATCGCGGAACGGCGTGTGCGTTATAAGTATTGTGCCGCGGGACGTGTACGGCGCGTATTCCGTAAAAAGGTTGTTCGCCACCGGAAAATCGGAAATTTCGGCGCCTCCCGGGCCCCGGGGACTCGGAGGGTCCGCACGTCCCGCGCGGGGGAACTATAAAACCGTACAGCGCAAAGGAGCCGACGTTTACCGTATTTTTTGCTATTGTTGTCCTTGACTTTGTCCTTTCCCCGGGACGAGGTGAACTGTTTCATGGTGCCGGCCAAACGGTTTTCTTCTTCTTCGATGTCGTCGTAGTCGGGCTGCGAGAGAACAAATACCGCAGTTATAGAAGAGAAAGACTCACTGGAGTCGTATCAACCGAGTGGCCGGACATTAATTCCGACGGTTGACGACTCCCGCGTCCGGATAATCTGTCACGTCCCACTGGCCCTCCCGCTCCCCATCCCGGTGGTAGAGTTTCGAGTCGGGAGAACGTGCCGCCGGCGGCGCGCCGAAGAACTTACCTTAGGTATGTCGTGAGGGTACGGGTTGGACGGGTCCCTGGGCGGCAACTTGGGCGGTTTGTCGCCCCGGCGGCCCGCGGTCTGCATCATCAGCTGTTCCCTGGTGGCGGCCACCATGTTCGCGCCCGCTATGCTGTACGGGTCCTCGTCCGGGATCGGGATTCTGGGCCGGTTCTTGATGTCCACCGTGGACCGTTTCACTGGTGACGGGAGGAAGAGCAGACGGTTAAACGTGGTTACGAAACAAAAACGATCGTCAAACACGTCAAAACGGTAAGGGGGCGTGTTTCGAGTGGGAAGGGTAAACGGACCCGCGCCCCGCGAATAATAGTAATCACGCGCGTCCTTCGGCGTTCCGCTGTCGCCGTAACGGTGAACGGGCCGCGCGAGTCATGACCGACGGCGGCGATACCGATCGCCGGCGGATAACGGTTTCGTGATACGTGCGTGTACGAAGTCCGACGGGTACGTCGTTTGGGCCAATTAAAAGGTCCCCGTACCGGAGGGCGTATACAATACCGCGCGGCGTGTTTGTGACGAGCTGATATCGGCCGGACGGCACGACGACCGGCGTACGGCGTAACGGGCGTTCGCGGACCACCCGCGACGGGGTCATCCCACCGCGGGCGACGATTTTCTCCGTTCCGCACGCGACGGGCCGCGTACGAAGAAATGCCCCTCGGTTTCGTACCGAGGACTCGCTCGAAGGATTTGTGACCACCGCCGGCGGCGGTTGGGTCCCGAGACGTGGACCGTGGCCGACGATTTCGTCGTTATATTATTATTCGTTCGCCGCGAAATTCGTCGGGTACGGCGGTGCGCGAAAGGTGACGGACGGGCTTTGGCGGCCACCTAGTGGACCTAGCGAGGACAATCGTATTTCTTTCTTAGCCGTTATACTCTTTTACACCGAAAATCCGTCGCCACCGACGTAACGCGAGTTATTATAAAAACGTACGCGCGGTGTAAATTATAAAACGCACGGCGGCTACGTACGACGCCGTGTCCGTGTGTCTCGTCCGATCATCCAACTCCTCCGCGAACTCGTTAAACTCGCACCGACGAGAACGGGTCACGCTTCCACTCGGGTGGTTAACCGTCGTTTCGGCGATCCCGACGCCCCTGTACGACCGGTCGCGTTTCGCGGACCGTCCGATTGTCCGGCTCGCTGTTTGTCTCGGCCGGTGTTCGCGTCCGCCCGTGTTACGCCGATATAGACGCCCGGCGGTTAGGTCCGAAAACGTCCGGCGCGATTTACCGCCGCGTCACGCGTTCCGGTGGGCGCGCGAACGTCGCCCGCGGTAACCAGAAATAGCGATTTCGGTCCGTGTGTGGGCTCGAGAGGGTTTCGCGTTGTTATCGCGCGGCTCCCACGCGCCGCTACTATTATTACCGGTCGGACCGTCGACGGACACCGACTCTGCGGCTCCGTTCGTTTTCCGTAGGACGATTTCGCAATACGTAATAATAAAATCGTACGCCCGGCGGCGTTTCGCCGGTACGTACCACCGTAGTTGTCGAACGCCGCGCTAAACGATTTCGGGCACGTTACGAAGGCGATATCGTCGTCATCGCGTGACGAGACGCGAACTCCGGTCTAATCCGTCCGAGTTACCGGCCACGATTTGTTCCCTACATTTCGACATCGCGCCGCCAATGTTTCCCGCCGGTCGACGTTTATAATTAAATTCGCGTGTTCCGTCCTGTTGCCACCATCAAATCGAAACGTCTTGTATACCAAACTTTACGTTAGATCTGTCGCAACTTACGCGCACGACTTGCACCACTAATCTGTCACGAACAAGTTCAAGCAAACTCGAAACTGTAGAAAACATCGTCAAATCTCCACAATACGTATCGAACTTTACCGTCCAGAAATCCTCCTCCATTCCCACGAACCGTGACTACGTCCTCGAAACGACAAAATCCCTACGAAAATTCCGTATGGAAATCGCCTCACATCCGTGCGCACCGGCGTCGTCTAACACCGACAAAATACTTATCCGATGGATCGACTAACGAAAAATCGATAAACAAAACAAACGCCCGCCTACAATACGATCGCTGCCTAAAATGTGCCCGTAGGCGAAAAGCCGTTCAAAAACAGCAAAGCGAAGAATCGGAGTGTTCCAAGTACGAACGCGAACACGAAACGTACGCATCGAATAACCTATAGAACGACGGTGGAAGGAATTATTCGACGAAAATCACGGACGTCGATCGATGGCTTCAGACTTCGTACGAAACGACGGCGAACTTTGAGACGATTGTTCGCGGACGGTGGCGACGACGACTACGACGGGTCGGCGCGACGAACGCGAATCGTCGTTACGGTTCAGCGACCCGCCGTAGGTACCGCGCCGGCAGAAGGCGCACGGCCGAGAACAATAACAAACGACCGGCGCGTAATCGAACCGCGATGGGAACTCGGGCCCGGCGGGGTTATTAATCAAATCGCGCCGCGGTCCTGTGACCAATCGGAAATTAAAAAACGCCGGCCGTCCGTCCGTTGTTCGCGACCGCCGTTTGTCCGCGGGCGCGTTCGGTTCACGCGGCGGTCGCGGCCTTTCGGCCATTTTCGGCGTCCGTCGCCCCCAATTTTACTATTCGACGAGTTAAACGTTCGCGAGAACGGCGCTATTATTTCGGTAACTACGCGAATTCGTAAAACAGTCGGAACGAAAGTCGAACGCGCGGACGAGCACGTCGGTTCCGCGATGAAAACGACGTCGCCTTGTACGCGTTCGATTTGCCCGAATCGAAGACGCGAATTTATGCGACAACGAGAGCCCGTATAGGTCGATCGCGAACGTCAACCACTTACTTGGCGGCAGTTTCGACTTGAGCATGTCCATGGCCACGACGTTTATGATCAACACCCATATGGGACTGTCCAACAGGTCCGGTTCGTTCTTGACGAACCCGATGGCACTCAAACATTGACATTCCAAACGTCTACGGTCCGGGTACGCTCGGCGCAGTTCTCTGGACACGTTCTGTTGGAACTTCTTCATGTCGAACAACTGAAACACGACGGGAACGGAAAATGACGGAAACCGTTTCGCCGTTTGGACGTTTTCGCAAAAACGATTCGTCCCCGACGCTCCCGGCGGTTGGGGTGTTCGAATTTCGAAAAAATTTCGACGGCCACGAAATTTCGGAGGAGGGGGGAGGTCTTTGCGGTCAGGACCGGTTAGAGACGGGAGGGTGACGAAGTATAAATAAAACGAAATATCCGACGGGAACATTGTCCCCGCTCGCCTACCATTTTCGACGTTCGCCGGAACGATTACGTCGATTGCGTGTGTGTGATGGGAACCAATGGAAAAAATCGGTTTTTGTTCGCCGAAACAAAGCGCCCGAGTACCGTTCACCGATCGTTTTACATATTTCCGGGCCGTCGCTTTGGTAGACCGACGTACAAAGTGTACTCGATACGTACGCACGAAAAACGATTTCGTCGCAAACACGACCGGTTAGGCGTGAAACGAGTAAAAAAAAAAATGCTCGCCGTATCGTAAAAGGAAACGGGAGGGAGGACACGCACACGCGGAGGGTTCCGAATTTCGACCGTTGACCGATAAAACGCGACAACCGTCGCGGTGGTTCGACATTCACCTTAACCGGTTTGTCGTTCTCCAGACAGTAGTTGGGTAATTTCAGCACGTCCGCTCCGATGCTCGTCTCTTCGCCCGCGTTCGCTATGCTTTTTACGTACACGTTCTTCCCCGACAGTCTTTTCACGAGAATGTTGCCCTGATCGTCCATTTTCACTTTGACGCCCTGCGGAAAACAATATCCGTTTCGGGTCAGTGGCGGCCAAACCTTCCCCCTCTCCAACGACAAATTTTATCATTTTGTACTCACGAGGCCCACTTGTTTTTTCACTTCTTCCGTCTTCGGGTCCCGCATCGGATTGTCGAAACCGTTCACGCCGATCCTGCAACAAACGTATCGAGTAAAATAACGTCCCTGGACGCGCGCGCGCGCGTAAAAACGTCGCGAGTTCTCCGGCCCCGGGATGCGGGGAGAAGAGCACCCACGACGGGTCGTGTACCCGGGGCGCTCGATGGCGCGTTTCGGGGTACGAGCAGTCCTACGAAACGATATTCGGTACCTAGTCGGTGATTGGCCGGAAATTCGCGCGGTTAGCATCGACAGCGTTACTACCATTCGGCGGGGGATTTTTTCCCCTCGAAATCGCCGTCCGGTACGACGATATTCTCGGTCAACATGACGAATACTTTCCGACTACCGCGTGACGGCGAAACGCTACGACCCGCCAGTGTCTCGACGACGGTGGTCGTCGATAACGGCCGGCTGATAGTATTTCGGACAAGCCGGGCCGGGAAAATTGTAAACAATCGTCCGGGGCGCGTGGCTGTAGAGCGACTTCACGGCGGTAGTGTTGCGATCGTAGTGTACATTGTCGGATCGCGCCACGAAAACGCGTCGTCATTGTCGCGAATAAACGAACGGCGTAAATAAAACGCCGCGCGCGAATACCGGACCGGGCCGATCTAATTTCTACGGCGAATCCGAGGCTAACGTATATATATATATACACACACACACGTCCGTCGGTCAAACGGGAGCGGTGGCGACGACGAACAACGGACACGATAATAATAATACGACTACCGAACGGGTAGGGTGCTCGGGGTGTGGAAGGACGCTAAATCGGTGCGTGTACTGATTAACTATTGATCGACGACACGCGATGTATTTGGCGCTCAGAAGGTTACCGTTTCGACCAGAATCGAAGGTTATTGGAATTTCGATTTCGGTTTTTGTTCCCGTAGGTCGACCGGTACGCTTTGACGGGTGTTCGTGGACGTCGTGATACCGGAGAAAATCAAAGACAAATCGAAACCGAGCGGAATTTCGGTCGCGTACGCCGTTCAAAGTGAATAGAACGTTGTCGGGTACGCAGTCGTCAACCGGTGTACACTGGGAACGCGAAGAACGTCGACCGTTACGCGATTTTCGAGAAGACGGGGCCTTGTCTGCCGCGAACGAGCGTCGATACGAATACGATGGACGAGTATTACAAAATCGACCGCGTCGGTTTTCGATTTCGTCGTTCGGTCCGTCAGCATTGGCGCCGGTTCGAAGACCATTGGCTATCCCTAACGGTAGTCGTTAGAACGCGGGACGGTGTATCTCAGGGACCGAATGATCCGGTGACGCCGACACACAAACACGCGGGTGTCGGGGCGGCAGCTCAGGACGACTATACCGGAACGACCTTCGGCGAAACTTGGGCCGGAAGAACGGACGTAGACCAACAAACGGGTGGTTGTAGGAAAACCGAATCGGAGCGCGTAAATATTTAACGGGACGTCCGTTGAGTTGGACGCGAGAGGCGCGGGCGATCGATTCTAAACGGCGGATGGTGGAAGGGTCTGGACGGAGCGGAGTGTGGCGGCGGCGGATCTCGCGGGCGAGATTTCTCAACCGGGCCGCGGTAGCGTATTTCGCGCGTCGGTGGCGACGCGGATTTCGCGCGATTGAGCAACAATGACGGGGGGAAGGGGGGGAGAGAGAGTTAAATACGAGAAAAGCGAGCGACGAAAAAAAAAAACCGACGCGGTTAGACACACACACATAGTCCGATTCGAATACGTACGTATATATCTTTTAAAAATAAAACGCCGCCTCGTCCGCTACGGCGACAGGTGGGGGAGGGGGATCGCGCGCGCGCGTGTACGCAATTCCCTCCGTCGCCGTTCCACGGAGCGCCCGCGGCGAGTCTCCGCGCGGATATATAATATCTAGAACAACAAGGACGCGCCCGAGCGTACATTACGCAACGACTGACCCAGTGCACGGGCGGCAAGCCGGGGCACTTTCACCGGGATTGTACGTACGTGTGTAAACGCCGCTCGCGCGACCATTGTTCCGCCACCGTTCTGCGTGTATTACGCGGTTGCTCTATATATATATATAACGCGGTCGGCGTGATTCGAGAATATCCGATCGCTGTGCATACAGAGTGTCCCGGGGGAAAAGCTTCGACCACTAATACGAGCGTTTAACTACGTTACAATTTTCGGCACCGTCACCGACCGAGGGTACGCGACAGTTCTCTGCCGCGCGCTCGTCGGAACCGTAGTAGCGGTTTGACGAACGATCTTCCGGCGACCAACGAGGTACGATCGAAGCCCGTCACTCGGCCGCGCGCGCGTTCGCCACTGTCAACGTCGTGAAACAAAAAAAAAAAAAAACAAAACGGACGCGCCCCCTTAGGGGGCGTAATTCGCGTACGACCGGTGGCCGGTCTACTTCCGACGGCGCGCGCGTCGTCTTTTGACGTATTATTGCCGACGTAACGGTAATACGGACGAATTAGTTGCCGTCCGTGTTATTAAAATCGACGAACAATAAACGCGAACGAACAATCGCGCGAACTAGGCCGACTCGTACCGGTCCGTCGATATTGTTCCGCGGGACCACCACAAATCGCGTCGGCGCGGCGGATCCGTCGTTCTTGCGTTCCGAATTCAGCGGCTCCGATTGTCGTCCGTCCGCCACGCGCGCCCGAGGCGTTTCCGTGTCGCGATAAATCAAAGGCCGTTTTAAACGTCTCGGCGCCGAAATCGCGAAAATCTCGGCCGACACGAACGTATTTCGTTATTATCCGCGTGCCCCCACCCCGATTCTCATTCCGTTTACGCGCTATCACGCGATCCGCGCGCAATCAACCTTGTCCGCCTTTCCTCACTCCCCTCCTCCTCCTCCCCCGACCACCGGCGACGTTACCGCGCGTCACGTTTGCGCCACGATCGAAATACCGCGCCGATTTCTACGGGGCCCGTCGTTCTGGCCGATTATTCCCAACCGAGACGGCCGTTACACGGTCGATCTACATTACGTTTACTAGTCGCGGTTAGTCCTATCCGCCTTCGTTTCGCTCCGATTCGTAACCGATCGTCGGTTACTATCGACGGCTTTTCGGAACGTTTTACGCGCGCGGCGTTCGATAATAACGCGCGTAATAACGTTACGCGGCCGTGTGTAGCCGCCGCCGAGCGATTCGAAAACGTTCGCGCGCACGTGTTGTTGTTGTTTGCGCGCGTCCGCAACGAGACGGCGGTTACGAATCGGAAAATTGACAAATATCGCGAGAACGTTTGTTCGACGATTTCGTTTTTCTCTCCGGCCCAATTTTCGTCGTCGTTATTGTATTATTATCGATTGGCGCATAGTCGTTGTTGTCACCGCGCCAATAATCGTTCAACGACGGTAAATAATAACGTGGGCTTTTTTTTTTTGTGTTCCCGAACGTCAAATTTACACTCGTCGCGATAGTAATATAATCGACACACACACACACACACACACACACACACAGAGAGAAAGAGAAACCGACGGTCCAATTATTTCGTACACTCAACGACGCGTCAGTCAATACCGAAACACGTACAAGTGTATCGATACGGCGATTTCCGATCGGTTGTTTATATACCGGACGCGCACGTACGGCACACTGTGGACGATGACGGGCGGGAAAGTGTTTCGATTGTCTGGCGTGTGTGCGTTTTTTTTTCGCGGGCGCGTAATGTCGGTGATCGTCGCGAATGTACGACAGACGACGGATAACGATAAATTACGCGCGAACGAATACGTACAGGTGCCGTCGACGGGATGTGATCGCGACGGGGGCGTGCGTAACGACGAATAAACGCCGAGACTTTGACGGGACAGCCGCCGGAAATTCTTCCCCACACCCCTCACCCGGAATCGTTTTTTCCCCCAAATAGGTTCGTGAAACGGCCATTTCACGACTCGGGGGGGGGAGGTTTATTCGTTTTATTTACGGCGAAAAACCAAAATCGAGAAATCAAACGGCCCGTGGTTCCGGTAATTAATCAACGCGTTTCGAAGCCGTCCGAATCGGATCACCGCGAATCGTCCTGTACATACGCGCGTAATAGTCTCGTCGGTTAGGTGTTACGGAACGCGGCAAGTGCTCGGACTTTGCGTGTAATCGTCGCCGTCTTCTGTTCGATTCAAATGTCCACGCGGCGCAATTACGGTCGTTTTTAAGATCGTCTTCATTGTGTATTTCTCTCGTCCGACGAGACAGCACGCGAACAAATCGAGAACAACAATCGTCCCGGTGTACGAAAAATACTATATCGGCGACGTTATGTCCCTCCATTACGTTACGTTACCCTCCCCGCAGACCCATCAGCATACGTCGGTCGTCGACAGACGAAAACTTCGTGGATTTCATCTCGAAAATAGTAACGTTTTCCGGAGTGTTTTTCGTTTTCGTCCTAACTCGCCGTTAGTCCTAACTAACCATTCCCACTATACAACACACACGCGTACGTGCGTTCATCGCGGCCGTGTGCCGTTCGTATATCGTAACGAGATCGCAGCCGCTGATCGGCGAGGTGGAAATCTGAAGATGAAATCTGCTGCGGCCGGGCGAGCGGAAGGGCGAAACGGTCGATTATTTATAGCCTCGTCGTCGAAACGCAACCAGTTTCGTGACGACGTCGTGCCGAGCACGACCGAAGAATGGACAGAGTCGCGACGCAGCGGACGGACGACGAAATGCGGGTGGAGGAGCGCCGGCCTCGGGATCGAAGGAGAAAACTCGAACGGTGTACCGGGCTACTCGTTTGCTACCCCGAACTCGGTGGTTCCCGTTCGTATTGAACGTATTGATTTTTCGTCAATTATAAAAAAACGTTTCCCTTATATACACCGGTACGTGAATTGGTTGTAATCGCGGGGACAATATGGCGTATTTTCAACTCGAACGGTACAAGTAAACGGAATTGTGTTCCGGCTGTAAAAAAGCGTCTCGACCGTCGTCGCGGTCAGTTTCGGGTTCCGGGCCGAATCGGATGGCGCGAATACGCCGGCGACCCATGGGCACCGGCAGCAAGTGACGCGCGTACCCGAATGTCTTCGCGCGTCGAACGCGCGCAATGCATATCGGATAATAATGTCGTGACGACGTTTAAAAAAATCAAAATAGAAACCCGAAACAAAAAAATTTAGGACCTATCCCGTCGAAACGGTTCGCCAAGAAAACGGAAAACGGCGCCGCGGAGAATATCGCGCGACACGTTCACGAGTTCGATAACGACGTTTTCTGCGGACGACCGTGCGCTGGTGGGTAAGGGGCACGCTATATCAAACCGTCGGCGAGGAAGCGGAAAAAACAATAACGCGCGTCGTCCATTGTCGATTGTCGGTACGTACGTACCGGCGCGCGCGTTGGTGAGAAGAGAAAAAACGTTTCCTCTTCGGTCCCGATAAACAATGGATACCCGCGGAAACGGTCCGTCGTACGTTTTTTACGGCGACGACGTTTTCGCGTCGTCATCGCGTACGAGAGAAAAATACGACGGTACACACACACACACACACATGATGACGACGACGACGCGGTACAGCCCGTGGCCGAAACTAAATCGATTCGGACGACTTTTTTCGTCGGCCGCGGCGGAGGAAGCGAACGCGCCGCGCCTGTTATGCGTACGTCGATTGATTTTTACGGCCCGGTCGGGTCCCCTCTCACTCCTCATAATAAAGCCATTATTAATTTCTCGAGATTTCGATCCAGAGTCGTTCGCGCGTACATATACACACACCGTACGAGCCCGCGGTATTTATCGGCCGGATTAGGCTATTTCCGATCACGCCGCCGGCTATTTGATTAACGTTTTTGTTCTTCCAATTCGTCGAAACACGTTCTCGAGCGCGCGCGCCCCATTACGAACAAAAAAATATGTATCGTACACGGCCGCTGACGTCGGTCGTCTCGCGCACGCGCGTTCGTTTTTCGGACGCGTTACGGTTATTTAACAACAAATATAAACTCCTAACCGCGTTGATACCACGGTATACAACGCGCGTACAGCGGCGAAGTTGCGAGTGTTTCCGAAAAAACGGGGCCGGGGGACGAATCCGAGTAAAAGTCGGCGTATTCGCGTTTAGTTTTCAATTAAATACGACGGCGGATCCGAACTATACGGCGACACGAAGGAACGTACGCCGGACGTGTTCTACGCGATGGCGGTAACTTTGCGCGTATTGCCGTCGAAAAGTCGTACGAAAGAAAACGTCTTTGTACGCGCGCACAACACGACCCGCGGACATTTTTTTTAGGAATAGCGAACGGTGACCGCGTTGAATCGAACGACGTTCGCCACTGTTATTTAGTCGCCGTAAATAACATATTTGCGCCGTACAATACGACCGCTGAGCCGGTAAGTGTACCGTCACGACGTTCTATTTGAGACTTCTGGACGTTTAGAACGACCGACGTGTTAACGGCGCTCGTACTTATTTCGTCGTCGATCCGGCACGGAGTGTACGGGCGGTGTGTTTACGACGTGAATAATAACGCCCGAAGTACAATCGCTTACGAGATCGCGCGTTAATTCGAAACGAGAATACGTGTCGAACCGGTCCCTCCCCCCCGGGCGCAGGTGTACACGCCGGATTTCGAAAACACGCGGCCGCGCAATCGGTAAGCGAACGAACGACACGGCCGGAGCGGCAAATCACGACGCCGGTCCCGGGAATCGTACACGCGCGCGTTCGTCCCTGTTCGATTCCAAACGGTCAGCGCCGTTTTGTTCGATCCGCCGGGTTTTATTCGGGCGTAATTACGAATTCGCGCGAACGATCGTTTTCTGGCGCGCCCGTGTGCGGGCGTCCGAGACTGACGAACCATAAAGCGGACGTGTTTCGATGGGCCGACGTCGCCTAAGCGGAATCGATTTTCATCGATGGCGCGAGCGTATTCCGCCTGGCGTACCGAAACCGATCGGCCCGAGATGGAGCGCCGCGCGTTCACGTTCCGATCACCGTGGGCGCCCGTTGCTTTTTACGAACCATTATGTGTAAACGACGGCGAGCGAAAATCGCGAGGTCCGCCGTGTCGTCGTCCATTTTCGTTTCGACGTAAACAATACCGAACCGTCGATAGGTTAGGTTAGAGTCGGCCGGTCATTTTCGAATACGCGCATTTAACGGGCCCGGGGCCGACGATCGGATAAACACGCGTTTACGTTACGATTGGAAAACGACGTGGCCGCCGTCGGGATAACGAATAACACTCGCGCGCCGTTAGGTTTGGTTAGACGACCCGAAACGAAAGTGAAAACGAACGATTCACGCGTGTCGTCGTCGTCGTCGTCCGTTCGAGCCAATACATATATATATATAAAGTCGTAGGACCGACGGCGTTTTGTGTAATCGACACGGACGTGACGCGATTGGCGCGCAAAGTTTAATAAACGAACGGCGAACGGTTCGGATAAACGCGACGGGCGTTGCGTAACGACGCGAACGTTTCGCCGTCGGAGTGGCCGTGTCCCGCGGTGACCGAACGGATAAGGACGGGGGCCGTAATAATAACGTGATCGGTTCGCCCGGTCGCGACGGGTAGCTGACGTTTGAACGATTAGGCTAGCGGGCGTTTTCAAAAATCGTCAAAAACAATCGCGTCCGGATAAACTTGGTCCGCGGGTCGAAAACGGAACGTGTCCCTCCCCCCCACACAGGTATTCGGCCGAACGATCGGACCATTGAACGAAATTCGGCGCGCCGGCGAACGGCCATTACGGGAATCGAGCGAAACGACGATCGTAACGACCGTCGATAGCGCGCGGACGGTATTATTTTACAATTATTGTATCGTTATCGAACGCCGGCCGTGCCGGAGAATTTCCCTCCCGTTTCAATATCGTACGCGGGAATTTTCGTCGACGCGTATGGCGTCCGCAAACGATTGTTTCATTTCCACGAAAAGTTCTCATGGGCCGCCGACACTATAAATATTTCGCTCGGACCCTCTCAATCGCCGCCAACTTCTTAGATTATAAAGAGATTTACGGTTTCCCCGTACCCGACACGCGTGTATACATATATACTAACAGGCGCACGTATATGGCCGGTTCGCGCCATCTACGTACACTCGTACGCACATTATACGAATATACGGGCGAGTACGACGCGCGGAAAACACGGCCGGTATAAATTGTCGCGATCCGAACTGTATCGACGGCGGTTATTCGTTATCGCGTGTAATATAATTGAGTTGAATTGGAAAGTGCGCGTACGAGTAAACACGACGCGAAGAACACGGACGAGTAGGAGGAAAAACAAATTGCGCGCGCGCGCGCTCGTACGTACAAGAGGCGGCCGAGAGAGTTCACTGACTCGCGGGCAAAATCGTTCCCGGTAAACCGTCGGCGAACGTTGTTTGTTGTTGCGTATTGCCGCGCGCGCGGATTTATGTACGCGAGAGCGCGCGCCAATTCGACGACGATTAAAAAAAAAAAAAAAAACGTGTCACTCGCGTTCGGACGATCGCCCGTTTTTTCCCGACAAATTCGGCGGGACGGTTCTCACCGACCGGTCCGCGAATATATGCCGCGGGAATTCACACGATCTCGCTGGCGCGCGCGCGCCGCGTCCTACCGCCCGTTCATCACTCGAAACAGGCTCGTTGCGCAATTGTACGCGCGCGTTACGTGCACGGATCGCGGCGCCAATGGCGTAACGCGGCCTGTTTCGAATTCCGCGAGCCGGGCGCGGACCATCGCCGGACGCCCAAATCGTTTTTATCACCCGGCGGCGGTACGTTTTCGGGTTAGAAGACCATATCCCGGGGGGCCGAGCGTCGTCGTACGCGACACCGACGGGGATGTGGTGATCTCGAGGCACGCGCCGGAATCGCAATAACCGTACGGGCGGGCGATATTCGTGTACGGAATTAACCGGCCGTAACGGGCGAGCGCCATAACCGCGCGCGTAGGTGTCCATATATAAATGTATATACGAAAACGATAATTAGTGTCTAAGAATATTTATACGCGGGCGCGTATAACGGCTGTAGGCGTGGGCGCTCGGCACGAGCCGTTTCGCAATCGCCCGACCGTACGTTTCGATATATAAAATATGTTCGCGCCGATTTTGCGGAAACCGCGTCGCGTTTAGTCCGCGCGCTTTTAAACGCTACGTCTGCCGTTAAGGTCGTACGGGATGTCGCGATATGACGCGCGGTCGCATAGGCGCGTAAACGATGGCCGGCCCCCACGAGCCGAAATCACGGTAAGCATTTACTCGTCGCGTCCGGTTTAGCGAAATACGATATCGAATCGGATTGACGACGACGCGTGGCCACCGTTTTTCGAGATCGTCCGACGCTTTAACTCGTCGGTAGGTATTATTTATGCCGTCGAAGCGCGGGATGGATTCATCGGGATGGCCGAGTCAACGCGCGCGATAAGCTCGTTTTTAATAATACGAATTCGTCGACGACGGCGGCGAATTGTACCGCGGACACGCTACCTGTATCCGTCGAATCCCTCGTCGGACCCGTTCACCGTCAGTATCGGAGCTCGGGCGTACGCCTTGGCCACGCGGCGGTTCCTCTCCAGCACGATCACTTTCGCCCAAATCTCGTCGTCGATCTGCGTCCATTTGTCCAGCACCTCTTGAATGTGATCCTGCAACGGGATAACGAAAACAAACCGATTATTTTACCGCGCGATATGTTTCGGTCAACTTAATCGGCGACGCGCACCAACTACCACGCTAGCCGAACAAACGTTCCGAACGGGAAAAACGGGAAACTTTTACGCCAACGTTCTCGACGTGGTCGGTTCAATTGCAATCGCACTACCCCGAGAACGCCGACAATTGTGGCCGGTACCGAAAATACGATCGTACTTGACAACACTTTCGAATAACCATTTTCAAAATAAACCGCGGCCGTTCGTCGGACAACCAAATCGTTTTAACCAACGCGATTAAAACCTAAACAACGTCCGGGTACGTACCAAATTGGTCGACGAGCGTATACGGTGGGCGTCGTCGTTTTTCGCGTTTTACGAACGAACAATAATAAGGGATTCGCGTTGCCCAACCGCCCGTTTCGTATTTACGTACCGTTCACCCGGGAACAACGGTAAACAGACAACGGTTTGTTAGCGATAAACCGACGTCGCGAACGTTTCGAAACGTTTCATAAGCCGTTGGAACGCGAACGCGCCCGCCGTGAAATCGTCCGGCCGAGCGTATGTTACGGGAATTGACCGTCGTAGCCGCGAATAGGTCGTTTAATATTCGCGTTGCGTAACGCGCGTCGTTCGCCGGTGCGCGAATCGAACCGATCGCTGGCGCGGGACGGTGGTGAACTTATGTCGCGGTATTCTTTAAGAAGTACCTCCGAGCGAAAACGTCTTCTACGTGCACGGGGTAAATTGTACGAAAACGTATACGGGATAAGCGACGAGAATATCGCCGGCAATAAGAGACGGCGGCCGAAAAATAGTCGTACGTAGTAGGCGAATTTCGTCGTCGTACGCGGAAATCGTTTACGAGCCACGGACCCGTGTGGGGGGTCCGCGGAGAAACTGTAGCGGGACAGCCCGCGGGCGCGTCCGTTTCGCGCGATCCGATCGGGGGCGTGGTGACCCGACGACCTTGAGCGCCGACGACGATCCGATTTACTTATTCGCGTCGCGTATTCGTTATTTTTTTCTTTTTTATGGTAAATCGTTCGCGCCGTCGTCCTTTTTAACAACGTTAACACGTCCGGCAAGTAATTCGCGCCGTAGATCGACCGCCGACGGGTCCAATACAATGTCCGTAAGCGAGGGCGAGAACGCCAAACCGACGTAAATTACCGCGCGGTCGACCGTGAACGCGATTTTCTGTTCACGGTTCGTTCGATCAACCGATCAATGCGCGCGCTTGTGTATACGCGTCATTAATCGCCATTTACCACTAGCGAGGCGGGTACACGGCGTGTCCCCGACGGACGTCCGACGGCTTTTGGTCCGTTCCACGGTTTCGTCCGTAGAACCGTTCGTTTCGTTCGGAAATGTGCGGCGTCTTCGTAACCTAACGTAACCCGATGACGTTTACCGAGATCGGCCGGAACGACCACGACGGTGGCCAAATCGACGATTTCGTACGACATCCGAACGTCACGATCGTTGGCGCGAAAACCGTTTACGAATATTTATCGACAGCCGACGGTACGGCAATTCTTTTGCGCTACATTCGACCGACCGAACGAAATGGACGATGAAACGACGGCGGCGGCAGGTGGCACGCGCGACCGTGCGCGTCAAATATATGCGTCGGTAATCATTGTCGCCGTAACGCGTGTACGTTATACAACACGGGGAGCAGCGTGTGAGTGTTATTGTTGTCGTCAGTCGAGTGGACGAAAACGACGGGCGCGCGTTACGAAATTTCTAGCGAAAACGAATAAAAACGACGGTAGAAAAACGCGCCGGACAAGTTGCCCCCTTCATTTCCGACGCGTGACCGTATACGAAGAGCCATTCCTCGTCCCGTAATCGATTCGTGGCCGCGCGATAACGAACCGTCGCGTAATAATGACGGCGACGTCTTATTATCCGATCGACGGGTAAATCGACGCGCGCCGTCCTCTATTGTCGCCGTACATACACGGCGAGAAAACGACGAACAAAACCGATTGGCCCAACCGTCGTTGAACGCGTAGTTCGGTATTGGCCGCGAAACGGATTTACTCGTAAACGAGAGACGGGACATATGTACACACTTCTTACTCGTTATCGAATTCGCGCGTGAAACCGGCGAACGAAACGTTACGAGGTCGCTTGGGATTGTTGTTCCGGGAGGGAGAAAAAACGAGCCTTGGTCGAATTTCCCGAAATTCCGAACGAATCGCGAGACATCCCCGTAACATAATAGTCGTTTACAACTGACACGCGCTTAAATACCCGCCGACGAATTGGCGGTGGAAAGCCGTATCGAAGCCGTCCAGAACATTCGTAGGATAACGGGGATTATCCGCTATCGTCGACAATTCGTTCCTTCTAAAATCGACGAAATTCGATCCGAAACGACAAAAATCCCTTTTCCAACCACGAACATAACCGTCTCCTTAGTTAATTGTACGACAACCGCTAAACACAGGAGCCCCGGTAGCCACTTACATAAAAACAACGCGTCGTAAAATTAAATTTCGTTTCGAGAACGTTTTAGCACGGACAAACGGAAACCGGCCGTTTTTGTCGGTTTTACGAACGTCGTTCCGAGCCCGAAAACACGACGATCGTTCGAAGAAGAAAGTCACCGAAATTCTACGCGTACGTAAAGTCGACGGTCCGTCGGCACTTGAACTCGGCGCGAACACGTGGTAAATAGTTATCGTTCGTCGTCCATTTCATATGATCGAACCAAGAGTGCCCGGCGGCTATTCGGTCGTCGATTTCGATAATTACCCATCGACGTCTATTGTACATATACCCCACCCTCACGTGTGTTGGATCCTCATGGGCGCCTTCCGTCGGGCCCTCACAGTGGAGATGCGTCGAAGCCGTCCAGAACATCCGTAGGATAACGGGAATTATCCGCTATCGTCGACAATTCGTTCCTTCTAAAATCGACGAAATTCGATCCAAAACGACAAAAATCCTTTTTCCAACTACAACCGTCGCATTGGTTAGCCGTACGACAACCACTAAACACAGACCGAAACCGAATAACTCGGACAGATTGACTAAAAACAACCAAACAACTCGCTCACTTCCATCCACTAGCAAAGACACGGGCCACGCGGACACTGTCCGGAACAAAGCGAAAGCGAAATTGGCGGCCGGCCAATTCAATTCCCGGACAATTACGCGCGTACGATTCGCGTTGTGTTTGGAAAAACGCCCAGCACGCTCCAGTCTCGTACGTACGACGGATGTACGTGCATAAATCGCGCGCGTAAAGGTTGTGTAATGTTTACGTGGATCCGACCGGAGGGTACCGTTTTTCGGCCGGGAAATTGTAAAACGTCTCCGTAATACGTGGCCCGCGTGTATCGTAATATTTACGCGGCCGGAAAGAACGGTTTTTTTCTTCGTCGTAATTACGCGGCTGACGTTACTATACGTTCGAAATATAAAGCGCGCCCACGCGACCGCGGCGCGTCGACACTGGCCCCGCGTAGTGCAGCGTGTACGCGAACGATATGTACACGGCCCGGCCGCTATTTATTCGGACATCGGCGTTTCCGTTCGTTTTACCACGCGCCTTCGTGTGGGCGAGCGCGCGACATCCTCCGAAACGCGACGTACGGCGCCGCACGAACCGGCCCGACGCTCGTGGAAACGTCGGAAACCGCCCGGGGTCGAGAATTTCGTAGCCGAATTCTCTCGTCACCGTCGGTCCGCTCGCTCGCCCGAAACGGGACACTGGTACGCGCGCGCCGACTAAGGTGCTCGATCATCGCGAACGATCCACGACGGCGTCGCACGTCGTAACATATTGCGTACATAGCGCCCGCGTCTCCACCACCACACCGCCTCAACCGGTTCGCGTTACTTATACGGTTACTAACTCGCGGTCGCGTTCGGGTACCGTCGTAATATTTCCTCGTTTCCATACGCGCGCGCGCCACACCTCGACACCGTTCCCGTCCGACGAAAATAATAATACGTACGACACAACGGCGACGGAATTGGCGGCCGAGCGTAAACATTATCGTTACGAAAATAATAAACGGAAAGAAATCCGTCGCGCGGCCCACACGCGGACAAAGTTCACGACGGCCGGTGCAAATAAGCCGCGCACGAGCGCGCCGGGCCAAGTGATTTATGCGCGCGGGCGTCGCCGCCGTCCTGCTGTCGCGTGCGTGTACACCGTCGCCGGCCCGGGCCTGTTAATAACGGCGATTTCGTTGATATTTACACGCGCCGCGGGATCGTCACGCCGATCGAACGCGAATTGCTTACGCCGAAAAACGTACCGTTACCCCGCCGAAGGAACTAATCGCGCGGGCTGTTCGGCGGCGGCCCCCGCGGGATGCCGACCGGTATGTTACGTGATGGCGGTATTAACGCGGCAAATTAAATTTACGAATTTCGGAAATATTTACCGTTATAAAAAACGAAAAACCCAATCGGATAAAACGTCTTCTCGTCTTCACCAACACACCTGTCGGTTGTTCTCACCTCGGGACGCCGTCTATACCGAGCGGTACGCGTCAGACCCGATCCCTATGTACAATCCCGGAATTCGATTGGCCACGCCGTGTAAAGCGAGCGACACGAAGAAAACCGTGTAAATAGGGTGTCGTTTGTTCCGTTTGTAAGCCCGAGTCGCGACTTTTCGACAAACAACTGTACACGGACTCGTTATAGCGTTTTTAGGTTCGCGCGTTATTTACCGGCGCGAAGAGTCGACGAAATTACAACACGGGTAAACACAACTCGTTTTTCGCTTAATTCGTTTGGTCGAACTGCGTGGACGTAAACGGACCGCTCGCCAATTGTGTTTGCCGATCGTACCGAGAATATTGTCGTGGATGAAATACGCGTCCGGTAATTGACGCGCGGTTGATCGAAAAATTATTACGAAAATGCGCGGGACTCGAACTCGAAAAAAGTATTTTAAAGTCCCGTCCCTATCCGCGCCTAACTGTTACGCGATACGAACAAAAAACGCGATTCCGGTGTTCTTCGGATCGAAAATATCGTTTACGTATAAATCGCCGTCGGCGGGGGAGGGGGGGATATTATATCGGAAATTTAGGCACCGGTACGAATCGGTAGCGAAAATGGTAGAGCGAAACGCGCCTTGGCCGTAACTCGATGGCGATGTCCGTCCGTGATCTACGGCGTGACGGACGGAACGGAGACCGAACGGCACCACGTACGACGGACACTTTGGCGGCGATGGTGAGGGTGGAAGGAGAGAGTGTACCGAATAGAAGTTACGAAGAAAATTATAGGGTCGGTCGTTGGGAGATTGTACAATAATAATAACAACGCGGGCGTCTTAACGGGCCGACAATAAAATACTCATTAACGACGAGCAGGGTGACCGTATTAGCGACGACGACCGGAACGGAGACCGCGGCGATCGTTTACAATGTCCGACGCGAAGACAATGGGAGGTTGGAATAAGACGTGCGCGGGATACGAGAACGGCGGTCGTGTTTTTTTGTTTTGTTTTTATCTCCGATCGCGGAGGACCGAAACGAAAGCGGTATTTATCGGCCGACGACAATCGCTACGCCCGCCGACCGGTGAAACCGTCGGGCGAGTGTCGCGCAACAATTGACGGGGCCGTACACGAAATCGGCACGTCCGGCGGCGCACGGTGTCTTTTCCCTTAGGTCGGCCAACGCGAGGGGGATCTCTAGCGCCGTATCCGAACGGCCGAATAGGAAATAGGCGGCGCGCGTTCGTAAATAAACGGCGATGATGGTGTAGTTTTTCCGGACGGTCCGTAATCGTAATAGCGGGTACGCCCGGTGTATACCGGGTCGTGATCCCGGGCGGCGGCGGCGAGCCGATTGATCCGACGATCCCGATATCGATCTCTCGCGGGAGTGTTGGCACGCGCGCGGCCAATCTCTCGGTACGCGCCGACAACGCCCGCGGGTGTACGTCAACAGGCGCGCGTGCGCGCGCGATTACGACATACCACCGGTGGTCGACTCGCCGACCACTTTTGCCCTCGCACGCGTGGACAACCTAACCGTTGCTAAATCGTGTACTCGCGTATTTACACGCACTTTCACCGCGCGCGTGTTTTCGTATATTATTATTATTATTGTTGTTGTTGTTTGTTATTGCGCGCGAAACTACGCTAATAGCGAACGTTCGTCGGTTGCTTGGGCGAGGACTCGGCGGTTTCGTGTCCAAGTTCGGGCAGCTGGCCGAAACTGCGCGAATTGGCCGCGTCACGGAGCGGAACGTCGTCGTCCGTCGCGTTTCGTATCTATCCCGTCAACTCGTGTCACTTCGGCCGCCGATTTCTAACGTACGAACGGCGCGTCTTCCAATCCACCGAAACGGACATTCCGAAACGGACCGGCGAAATCGGAACCTTTAATCGCGTCGATTCTGAAGGCGTTTTATCGATTATTCACCAACTAGTCGACGTACGTTTTAAAAAATGTCCTATTACGGAAGCGCGCGTATGTGTAACCGTGTTCGTCCGGTTTTTTTGTTTTTTTTTTTTGAGAACACGCGCGCGCATTGTCGGCGCGACTTTTCGGAACGTTTCGTCCCGGGCGATTGTCACGAACGGGCGTTGTGACAGGTTAGGTATTCGCGTTAATCAATCGAAACGAGTAAAACGCGTAATGGTAAAACCATTAGCGCGCTCACGAAACCGAATGGGAAAAAGCCGAATCGAAAACGACGGCGACGGAAACCGACGCGTAGCGCCGTAAATGACGATGTATCGGGCACGACGATACGATAAATATTCGCGGGCACCCGCGCCTCGTATACGCTCCGAAAACGATTACGGCGAGACCGTACCGTACGTAGCGAAAATCGGGTTCGTACCGATCGAACGTTATTACGAGACGAATAAACGCGCGCCCGTGTATGAGAGCGCGTAACGGATTCGACGGTTAGCGGGGGGAGCATTTACGGTCGTCCCGTACCGAATAATAGTAATCGTTCGGGAAAAAGCGAAATCTCGTTTTCGAATCGGCTTTTACGATCGGGCCACCGTCCGTAGTGTTACGTACACACAGCCGGCACGATCGTCGCGCGCGCTCGAAAGACTTTCGCTGGCCAGACGGCGTGTGTGGTACTATTACCGGCCGGACGTTATTTCGTAGATACTAACGGAACAGACGTAACACGCGAGGGACGAACGAATTAGGACGGTAACTGCCGTGCCCGTTATTCGATTCACGGGATAATTCGCCGCCGTCGACGAACACTAGTGCTTCGTTTTGCTTTGTTCGGGATGGCTGAACCGTGTTCGCTATGCCTATGCGTTCGCTAGTGGATGGAATTGAGGGTTAATAGTTTTTCGTCAGGCTGTACCCAAGTTATTGGGTTTCGGTCTGTGTTTAGTGGTTGTCGGTTAACCAATGCGACGGTTGTGGTTGGAAAAGGGATTTTCGTCGTTTTGGATCGAATTTCGTCGATTTTAGAAGGGACGGAATTGCCGACGATAGCGGATAATCCCCGTTATCCTACGGATGTTCTGGACGGCTTCGACGCGTCTCCACTGTGAGACGTGTAGTACAGTTGACGACGATGGGTAATTATCGAAATGGACGACCGGATGGCCGCCGGGCGTTCACGGTTCGATGGAATGGACGACGAACGATAACTATTTACCACGCGTTCGCGCCGAGTTCAAGTGCCGACGGGGCCGTACGCGTAGACGTTCGGTGAGTTTCTTCTTCCAACGATCGTCGAAGAAACCGACGAAAACGGCCGGTTTCCGTTTGTCCGTGCTAAAACGTTCTCGAAACGGAATTAAATTTTACGACGCGCCGTTTTTTATGTAAGCGGCTACCGATGAAAACGCCCCACCGCCGTACGTCTCGTGATTTCGGTCACACGGGCGTCGCACTTGGCGAACCCGGCGCCATTGGTCGAGGCCGACCTAGACGTTGCCAATATACATATATATATATATATATATACGAACGAAATGGACGTTGGAGACGACGCGCCGTACGCGTACGTTTTAAGGACGCGTCGAGAGAATATCGTCGACGTAGTCACTAGTCGAAACGCGAAAACGGGAGGTTAAAACCGTAATTGGACGGCGAACCGTTGCCCTCCCCTCGCTCCCTTTCAATCGCGCGCACACGGCCGGAAAATTGGAACCGAACCGACGGACAATGTACGTAACGACACCGCCGTCCGTTTCGACGCACGCGTCCCGCGTAACAGCGTTCGTTCGATAATCGAAAATAATAAAATAACCTCGTCCGACGCGCTATCCGAAATATCGCGTTCCCGTAATATAAACGGACTGTCGGAGGGTGCGTAGTTACAGACGGCGGTGGTTTTTATCATACGTTAGTCCGGTTAGGGCGAGCGCGTGGTGGCGGAGTGAAAAGATTACGTTCGTTTCGCGTAAACGTCACGCGCGCGTGCGTACTTCATATTTGCCCCCAACCATCCAACCCGCCCGCCCGCCCCCCCGCCCGTCCAAACCGCGCTAGAGACGCGAGCGTATTTTATCGGTCGGCAAACCGTATAATATATTACGGTATGATGAATGTTTCTATTGTCAACGGTTGGCGGATTTTGTGTCGGGCGAAAGCATTGCACACACACACACACACACACGACTGCGACCAGTTGTCAAACGCGCGCGTACACGTAATATAAATGTATACGAGTCGACGAGACGCGGGTACGATTTTTTCCTTTTTTTACGCAATACGATATTATATCTTTCGAAAAGAATAATAATACGTACGTATAAATCGTACCGCGATACGCGAGTGACGCGTCGCGCGTCCGATATGACGTTTCGAAAGGTTATTTACCGGACGGACGGGATCGAACGATATTCTCAAAGAGGGGTCGCGAAGACCGTTGCCGGCGATTTCCTTACCGGAGAATACCGTAGCGGCGGTACACGTCGGGCGTCCCGATGATGTGACCGGCCGGCGGGTGGTCGCGTTTTGCGTTCGTCGTTCCCGACGGTGCGGCGAAAACATTTCTACGTATCATTGGACGCGCACTCGCGCCCGGTGGTGCGTACGGTTTTCGTCCCGCGGGACAAAGCGCTCGTGTCCGGCTGCGCTCGTCACCGCGTTTTTCGTTTAATCGTCGTAATCCCTGGGGCGTACGCCACTACGCGAAAACGGATTTTCGATAAAGCTCTATTCGCCGAAAAAGGGGAGGTCGTTTAAGCGTAATTATCGGCGGTATTCCGTTACGGACGCGCCGAGACGTGTTGTTTATTAGTGTTTCGACACGACCTTGTTGCCGCCGGTTCACGTAGTCCAAACGCTACCGGAGAAAACCATACCGGTGTTTGTAGGCGCGGCGGCGCTAGTGTGAAAAGCCATCCGCGTCGGTCGTACGACGGCGGGAACGTCGTAAAATCAGTAATAAAAAAAAAAAAAACCGCGAGACGACAAAGCTCCCCCCCCCCGGGCGGTACGCGCTTAATTGCCGCGGCGTCGTTAAAACGATAAACACCGGCCGACGCGGTTTTCGAGTAAAATAAACGACAACCGTGCACCGGGTGTTACGCGTCGTGCCCCGAAACGGATTTTCACAACGATCGCGACGGGCGATGCGGGGAATTCGCGAAACAAACGACGTAAACAACGTCACGACGGTAATGCGGCGGCCCGGGTTTTCGTCCGGTTTTCGCGTCGTACACGCAACAATTTACCGTCTGGGCCCCGACGTCGTATATTAACGCGGCGCGTTCGCCTTTTTCGCCGAAAATTTTTATCGGGAAAAAACGTTAATTTTTTACGGTTATCGTCGTCCAACTGGTTTCACCAGTATTCCCCCGACCCGCCACGCGATCCATCCGGCATCGCGTGCACGCCGCGGACGACAACGACGCGTGTCGGCGACGACGACAAATACGGGCAAAAGGCCATGGCGGAGGAGACCTTCGTCGCGGAAGATCCGGCCACGGGTTCGGTGGGCCGGCGCGCATTCTTTGCATAATATTATTAACTGTTACGGTACGAGCGCGCCCGCGCGCATTTACATAAACGCGTATACGTGCATACGACGCCGCTGGGAAATGTCGGCGGGCCGGTCGCCGCGAAAAACGTCGTAATTGTCGTTGTCGGTGTGTGTGTTCGGTCGGTTTACGGGCGCGCGAGACGAAAACCCGAAAAGCGCCGGCGGTCGCGCCGTAAAGGTCGCGGTACACTCACCACGCTCGTTTTCCGGCGCGATTGTTGCGTCACGAGGAAACGAAAATTGCCCACCGAGTTTCTTCCGTTCGGCCCGACCAACGGGCGAAACGTTCCGCCGCGATATTCGCGCGCGTTTACTCGGCCGACACGAGTTTTGTTACTACGACGATACGATTGCGAAATCGCCACCGTGTCCCAGCAGTATACCGTGGCCGTGGTCAACCGTGGTATCGTTACCATTATTCGCGCGCGCGCGGCGACCGGCCAGTGGCTAGGGCGAGGAGGGGGAACGCCGGCTGGTGGCGAACGAGAAACGCGTGTGGGTTTTTTTCGTTACGTACGACCTACGGCCGTGTAAAAAAAAAAAAACGCGAAAAATCGCCGGCGGCCTCGGTCGAATTTAAAGTACACGGACGTTTTATTCGGACGAATATCGCGTTTTTTTTTCCCGTCCGTTCGGGGTCCTTTTGTACGCGGCGAATCGGCCGCGTGTTGGCGTGCGCGGCCCGGCACGAGAGGAGTTTTCGCGCGAGAACGACCGGGAACAATAACGGTTTGCGCAACGACGGCGTTACCGGCGGCGAACGCGTGCGATTCACGGTTCGATTGGAAAATGAGTAAACGAACGACGGACGAGCGCGGACGCGAAGGCCGCGGGCGACACGGCCGCCCGAGTGAAAATAACGCGCGCTCTAAATTGATAATAAAAACGGACAATCGTGTCCCGGGGGACGGGACGGTTTCGTGGGATACGACCGGGGAAATTGTTCGGATACCGTCGTCGTGGACAGACGAAAAAAAAGGGCTGACCGAATGGCGGCGGTACGACGTTGTCGAAATAAGGCGGCCGGACACACGGCTCGGGCGAGTCGATAGCGCGCGCGCGCGCGGTAAAACGATATACGGCGACGAAACTGGGTTAACCGTCGTCTTCCATACGCCGGCTACGACGGCCCCCGAAGGGCGTATCGACACTTTCGCCGTCCAAGGCGATCCGGTCCGCGCCGGCGTTATTATTACGTTTCGTTATTTCATTCTCGCGCACGACGTTACGTTCGCCTATATGTCTATATATACGAACGTACCCGTTTTATTTACGACGACAAAGTTCCGCGGCCGCCGTAAACGGAACGGGCAGCGACGTTCGGGTTGCCCCCCCACACTTATTCCGCCGACCGTTTTTTTTTTTTTTTCGTAAAAAGCCGAACACGC